>JAJKFI010000079.1:4579907-4642640 GCA_029204185.1 Lerista edwardsae
TCTCTCTCTCTCTCTCTCTCTCTCTCTCTCTCTCTCTCTCTCTCTCTCTGTGAATGAAAGTGACAGCTTGCAGTATGCATGATGAAGATTACTTATTAGGGCTGGACCCTAACTAAAGAAATTGTACTTGATTCATTGTATTTGACTAGTGCGTCCCCAGTGTTTTAGCACTGGGGCCCACTTTTACAAATAACAGCCTATTGCAACCCGCTAGACAAAAGAGATTTAGAAAGAAAGATGCTGCTTACTATTAACAAATTATTAATGATCAGGGTCCTGTGCTCCTGAGCCTGCCTTAGATATGGTATGTTAGTGTAGACATTTGCTAGGCTCTCCCTAAGTCACTCTACACCTTTACAGTCATTCCACGGTACCTAGAAGGCAGCCCTGGAGAACACGATGTGCAGTTACAAACTTCCAGGCCAGACAAAAGGCTGAAACTGGGTTCACATGTGATCTACAGCATACTAATTGCTAGAGAAAATTGGAAAATGTGACATTTTAGTTGATTTTCTTCTGCAAAGCAAGCAAACGAACATTATTTATATAGCGCTTTTCAACAAAAAGTTCAAAAGCAGTTTACAGGCAAAAAATAAAGTTAAATGGCTCCCTGTCCCAAAAGGGCTCACAATCTGAAAAAATGCAGAACACCACCAGCAACAGCCACTAGAAAAGACATTGTGCTGGGGTGAAGAGGGACTGATACCCCCCTTGCTAAATGTAAAAGGAACAACACTTGAACAAGTGCCTCTTGCCCAGTTAGCAGGAGATTGCAAATCTAGCAAGAGTGCTCGCAAAGTTTTTTAATGTGTTTCAAAAACTTTTTGCGACCCACCAAAAATCAGCTCGCAACCCTCTGGGTCCCAGCCCACAGTTTTGGGAAATACTGTATTAGGTAGTTTATTCCCATATAATTGATTAAATTGAATAGTTTGCATACAGGTAAAAAACGCTTGTTCTATAAGTTTTAAAAATACCCGCATGTGTTATAGAAGGCATAATCTCCGAAGAGGCACTGCTTTCTATGTGAGAGAAAGAGGAATGCCTTATGGATGGTGGTTCAGTGGCCATCTTTGTACATAAGAACATAAGAACATAAGAAGAGCCCTGCTGGATCAGGCCAAAGGCCCATCTAGTCCAGCTTCCTGTATCTCACAGCGGCCCACCAGGTGCCCCAGGGAGGCATGTAACAACAAGATGCTTACATCCTGTTGCCACTCCCTTGCACCCGGTACCAGTAGCCCACCACCTTTGTAAGGAGGTTGCACAATCCATCATTACCTATAGCCCATGATGGACCTTTCCTCCAGAAATCTGTCCAATCCCCTCTTAAAGGCATCAAGACCAGATGCCATCACCACCTCCTGTGGCAAGGAGTTCCACAGATTAACTACCCGCTGGGTAAAAAAGTACTTCCTTTTATCTGTTTTAACTCTCCCAACCCTCAGCTTTAGTGGATGCCCCCTGGTTCTGGTGTTTTGAGAGAGGGAAAAGAACATCCCTCTATCGACTTTATCCCTTCCATGCATAATTTTGTATGTCTCAATCATGTCCCCCCTCAGGCGCCTTTTTTCTAGACTGAAGAGCCCCAAACGCTGCAGTCTTTCTTCATAAGGGAGGTGCCCCAGCCCTGTAATCATTTTTGTCGCTCTCTTCTGCACCTTTTCCAACTCCACTATGTCCTTTTTGAGATGCGGCGACCAGAACTGGACACAATATTCCAGGTGTGGCCTTACCATCGATTTGTACAATGGCATGATAATATTGGCTGTTTTATTCTCAACCCCTTTTTTAATGACCCCAAGCATGGAATTGGCCTTCTTAATTGCTGACGCACACTGGGTCGATACCTTCATTGAATTGTCCACCAGCACCCCAAGATCTCTCTCCTGAGCTGTCACAGACAGCTCAGAACCCATTAGCCTATAGGTAAAGTTTTGGTTTTTGGCCCCAACGTGCATCACTTTACATTTGTCTATGTTGTAACGCATCTGCCATTTGGCTGCCCATTCCTCCAACTTGGAGAGATCATTCTGGAGCTCTTCACAATCGTCTCTGGTTTTTACCACCCGGAAAAGTTTTGTGTCATCCGCAAACTTGGTCACCTCACTGCTTATCCCTGTCTCCAGGTCATTTATGAATAAGTTGAAAAGCACGGGCCCCAAGACAGATCCCTGGGGCACTCCACTTTTCACCTCTCTCCATTTTGAAAATTGTCCATTGACCCCCACTCTCTGTTTCCTGGCCCTCAACCAATTCTGGATCCATAAGAGGACCTGCCCTCTTATTCCCTGACTGTGAAGTTTCTTCAGCAGTCTTTGGTGGGGGACCGTGTCAAATGCCTTCTGAAAATCCAGGTATATGATATCCACAGGTTCACCCACATCCACGTGCCTATTGACCTTTTCAAAGAATTCCAAAAGGTTTGTGAGGCAAGACTTACCCTTACAGAAGCCATGCTGACTTTCCTTTAGCAGTACTTGTTCCTCTACATGTTTTAGGATTTTATCTTTGATGAGGCTTTCCACCATCTTACCCGGAACAGACGTTAGGCTGACAGGCCTGTAGTTTCCAGGGTCCCCCCTTCTCCCTTTTTTAAAGATTGGCGTGACATTGGCTATCCTCCAATCCCCTGGTACCGTGGCCGTTTGAAGGGACAAGTTGCATACTCTAGTTAAGAGGTCAGCAACTTCGTTCTTTAGTTCCTTAATTACTCTTGGGTGTATACCATATGGGCCTGGTGACTTATTTATATGTAGTTTATCAATTTGATCTAAAACATCTTCTTTATTAACCAGTATCTGATTTAATTCCTTCGTTAGGAAGGGCTGTTCAGGCTGTGGTATCTGCCCAAGTTCTTCTGCTGTGAAGACAGACGCAAAGAATTCATTTAATTTCTCTGCAATCTCCAAGTCCCCTTTTATCTCCTCTTTCCCTCCCTCACCATCCAGCGGGCCAACCGCCTCTCTGGCAGGTTTCCTGCTTCTAACATATTTGAAGAAGCTTTTATTATTCCCTTTTATGTTGCTAGCCATGCGTTCCTCAAACGCTTTCTTGGCCTCCCGTATCACCTTCTTACTTGTCTTTTGCCAGAGGTTATGTTCTTTTTTATTCTCCTCACTGGGGCAAGACTTCCATTTACGGAAGGAAGCTTCTTTGCTCTTTACAGCTTCTCTAACTTTGTTTGTCAGCCATGCAGGCACCCTCCTGGACCTTGTCGAACCCTTCTTTCTTTGCGGTATACACTTCCGCTGGGCCTCTACTACTGTTTTTTTAAACAGCCTCCACGCAGCCTGGAGGGATTGGACTCTTTTTACCTTCCCTTTCAATTTCTGTCTAACTAGTCTCCTCATCTGAGGGAAATCTGCCCTTCGAAAGTCAAGGGTTTTTGTGTCAGATTTGCTCTGCACTCTTTCCTGGACATGCATGGCAAAACCAATCGCAGCATGGTCACTGTTCCCCAATGGCTCAGTAACACTTACATCCCTAACTAGGTCCCGAGTACCACACAATATTAAATCCAGAGTCGCCTGTCCTCTGGTCGGCTCCATGACTAGTTGCTCTAAGGCACAGTCATTCAGCTCGTCAAGGAATCCGGTCTCTCTTTCTTGACCAGAGCAGCAGTTGACCCAGTCAATATGAGGATAATTGAAGTCCCCCATGATTACAATCCTGCCTCTCTTGGTCACTGCCCTGATTTGTTTCCTCGAAGTTTGTAAGTATGTGTATCTCAAAATTATTATTATTTAAATCTATTGGTTGATTAATAGAAGCACTTTTTGGTCAGTGCAAGATTGTTAATGCAATGTAATGGATCAATCTGCTAACCAATTAAGTTTTGCAATCCTGGCACAAATGCGGAAGCTGTTGTGTTTTGCAAAATCAGTGTCCCTGTATTTCCCAACTCTTTCCAAACACAAGGTGCCTCTTTAAAGGTCAGCCCCACTCTCTTGTTTTGTTAAATCATGTGAATCGCTCCCAAATCCCCAGGTACTCAAAAGTTACTATTTGGTTTTGGGATGTTGACCATGGCTTATCTCCTCGATTTCCTTGTTCAGGGATAGACCAAACAAACTTGAGGAAACTATTTCAAAGGTATGTTGGGCCTCTTTTTTATATTTCTACTGGGAAGAGTGACCCTTTGTCCTGCTGTGTGGAGGTATTAAACTTTTTCTGACCCTGGCTTAGGGCTTCCCTGCGATGTATACAAGTGCACATGCTCAGACTCAAGATGTTCTTTTATTTGTTTTCATGCTTCTGATGCACAATTGCTGCCAGATTCTTTTTGTGTAGTGTTTTTTAATTGTGCGCGCGCACTTGCTTCCATTGATAAAACACAGCACAAAAACGATCTGGATGCCATCGCAGATATGGTCATGTCAGCATTGCTTTTTTTGCAGCATTTTATCAGTCTACAACCTAGACTGGGGGGGAAGGGAAGATGCAATTCAGGGAAATGGAAAGCAACATCAGCAGTAACAGGGAACTTTAGTTATGGAATTATTAAAACTTCTAGTTACACAGGAATTCAGGAGAAGTGAAATACGCAGCAGCATCGATCATAGAGATGATAAAGGAATAGAAGAGGGAAAATTGGGGAGTGACTATGGATCATGGCTACCACACTGCAGGCAGAAGACCCCAGCTCTAATCCATCTTCAGGAAGGGCTGGGAAAGATCCTGGAGAGTCACTGCAGACAGTGTAGATAACACTGACCAAGTTGAACCAATGATGTGACTCTGCAGAAGGCAACTTCATTTGTTGCTAACATTTGCTCATCTCTGTTCCTGGCTCTAGCAAGCCATAACTCTTGCGGTAGGGGTTTATCGCCATCATCTCCATAACAGCTTTGTGAGCCAGCAAGGGCATTCCTGGCTTTTTTTTTTTTAAACCCACAAGCTAGGCTTCCAGCTGAAATCTGGCTGCCCTCTACATCAAACACCAGCCGTCTCCCATAGAAGGAGCTCTGGGTGTGGCTGTGTGTGCTTTTTAAGTTGTGCCAACTCCTGATTGTGGCTTATTTATCAGATGGGTGGCAGCCGAAGTTAGCTATACCCCACTAAGGGAGGAAAAAATAGCTGGCCCTGATAGATAAACAAGGGTTTAAACAGTATTATCTAATTCTGAGTCCCAATTTAGATAAGAGTAAGTCACCAGTTCTCCTGTGTTACAAATCTCAGGATTACAACCAGTTCCTACAGTGAAGCTGCCAAGACTCCCAGGGATTCCGGTATGGCCTAAACACGCAGGAGAATTGGATCATAGATTTTGAATTGGAATGGACCGTACCACTTCAGACTGCAGGCAAGGAGCCACATTTTGAATGCCCTCTCCCATAGACAAAATTTCTTGCAAGGAGAAAGCTAGGATAGCGGGGGGGGGGGGGGGCCGGCGATGTTTTTAACTGTTGTCCTAGTGGTGTGCCTGCAGGGAGTACTTAAGAATGAAGTTTCCACATGCAACCATGAAGTGATATAGTCCGCTCTGCTATTTCAGGACACTGCAGCCTCATTCTGCTGCACATATAGGCCAGGCCACAGCCAGATGATTGGCAACCCTAGGTGGATGGAGTGTGACAGTCATACCTGGCATCATACCTGGATCCTGAGAAAGCTGCCTTGAATTGCATGCTGCTTTACTGGTGCTCTTAACAAACTTGTCCATGGCACCTCCCTCCCTACAAACAATTGTTCTGGTTGCTTGTGCAGTTGGCAGTAACATTTTCATGGTTATCCTCTTATGTGTTGAACCCCAGCAACGGATGCAGGTTCCACACAGGAGTTGGTATAGTTACAAGTTTATTAAACAAGAAAATATACAGCTCTTTAGCATGGCTCCAGACACAGGCCAGCAGCAGGGTTTGTCTTAGAGCAGGGGCGTCGAACATAAGGCCCATGCGCCAGATGCAGCCCATGGAAGTCTTTATCTGGGCCACATTATAATTGGGCTCCCCCAGTGCCATCCTTTCAGCAGCACTGCTTCTGCCAAGGCTCTGAGAGGAAGGAGGCCTTAGAAGGCAAGGATCACCATGGCAGAAGGCGCAGACCGAGAGGCGTGTGAGAGGGAGATGCTGCCAAGATGCTAGGAGAGACCCATTATTATGTGAGATGCCCTTTCTGCAGCACCATGTTTACTGAGTCATCATTTTCCAGAGCACCTCACAGCTGCTGTGATGACTCAGCAGAAACAACATGGCTGAAAAGGTGGCCAGCGTGATAACTGGCTTGCCCATATCTACAGATATACAAGATTGGTATATTTTCTCTTCAGTTGCTTGCAACAAATGAACAGCCCGAACAGCCCTTCCTAACTAAGGAATTAAAGCAGATAATGGTTAATAAAGAAGATGTTTTAGATCAAATTGATAAACTACATATAAATAAGATGGTATACCAGGCCCAGATGGTATACACTCAAGAGGAACTATTATTAAGGAACTAAAGAACGAAGTTGCTGACCTCTTAACTAGAGTATGCAACTTGTCCCTTCAAACGGCCACGGTGCCTGCGGATTGGAGGATAGCCAATGTCACGCCAATCTTTAAAAAAGGGAGAAGGGGGGACCCTGGAAACTACAGGCCGGTCAGCCTAACGTCTGTTCTGGGTAAGATGATGGAAAGCCTCATCAAAGATAAAATCCTAAAACACGTAGAGGAACAAGTACTGCTAAAGGAAAGTCAGCATGGCTTCTGTAAGGGTAAGTCTTGCCTCACGAACCTTTTGGAATTCTTTGAAAAGGTCAACAGGCACGTGGATGTGGGTGAACCTGTGGATATCATATACCTGGATTTTCAGAAGGCGTTTGACACAGTCCCCCACCAAAGGCTGCTGAAGAAACTTCACAGTCAGGGAATTAGAGGGCAGGTCCTCTTATGGATCCAGAATTGGTTGAGGGCCAGGAAACAGAGAGTGGGGGTCAATGGGCAATTTTCAAAATGGAGAGAGGTGAAAAGCGGAGTGCCCCAGGGATCTGTCTTGGGGCCTGTGCTTTTCAACTTATTCATAAACGACCTGGAGACAGGGATAAGCAGCGAGGTGGCCAAGTTTACAGATGACACAAAACTTTTTCGTGTGGTGAAAACCAGAAAGGATTGTGAAGATCTCCAGAAGGTCTCCACTTGCTAAGTGGGCAAGAGGCACTTTTTCAAGTGGTGTCCTCTTATATTTAGCAGGGGGAGAGCAATTGTCCCTTTTCACCCCAGCACAGTGTCTCTCATGGCTGTTGCTGGTGGTGTTCTCCATTCTTTTAGATTGTGAACCCTTTTGGGACAGGGAGCCATTTAACTTTAATGTTATTTGCCTGTAAACCGCTTTGTGAACTTTATGTTGAAAAGCGGTATATAAATAGTAGTGATTGATTGATCTCTCCAAGTTGGGGGAATGGGGAGCCAAATGGCAGATGCATTTCAACATAGACAAGTGTAAAGTGATGCACATTGGGGCAAAAAACCAAAACTTCACCTATAGGCTAATGGGTTCTGAGCTGTCTGTGACAGCTCAGGAGAGAGATCTTGGGGTGCTGGTGGACAATTCAATGAAGGTATCGACCCAGTGTGCGTCAGCAATTAAGAAGGCCAATTCCATGCTTGGGGTCATTAAAAAAGGGGTTGAGAATAAAACAGCCAATATTATCATGCCATTGTACACATCGATGGTAAGGCCGCACCTGGAATATTGTGTCCAGTTCTGGTCACCGCATCTCAGAAAGGACATAGTGGAGCAGGAAAAGGTGCAGAAGAGAGCGACAAAAATGATTATGGGGCTGGGGCACCTCCCTTATGAAGAAAGACTGCAGCGTTTGGGGCTCTTCAGTCTAGAAAAAAGGTGCCTGAGGGGGGACATGATTGAGACATACAAAATTATGCATGGAAGGGATAGAGTCGATAAAGGGATGTTCTTTTCCCTCTCTCAAAACACCAGAACCAGGGGACATCCACTAAAACTGAGGTTTGGGAGAGTTAAAACAGATAAAAGGACGTACTTTTTTACCCAGCAGGTAGTTAATCTGTGGAACTCTTTGCCACAGGAGGTGGTGATGGCATCTGGTCTTGATGCCTTTAAGAGGGGATTGGATGGATTTCTGGAGGAAAGGTCCATCATGGGCTATATGCAATGATGGATTGTGCAACCTCCTTACAAAGGTGTTGGGCTACTGGTACCGGGTGCAAGGGAGTGGCAACAGGATGCAAGCATCTTGTTGTCTCCTGCCTCCCTGGGGCACCTGGTGGGCCACTGTGAGATACAGGAAGCTGGACTAGATGGGCCTTTGGCCTGATCCAGCAGGGCTCTTCTTATGTTCTTATGTTCTTAAATGTGTTCCCACAAGAGAATAAAGTCCTTATTTCTGGCCATCAGCTGCCTGATAGCATCACTTCCTGTTTAATGACATCACTTCCAGCCGTCAGCTGGTGCCATAAATGCTATTTGGCCTGCTATATGAAATGAGTTTCGCATCCCTGTCCCTTAATGACTAGATTAAGACATGAGCGTTTTGTAACTGGATCTTCTGATGTCTTCCCCATCCCCTAAAAAAACAGTCATTGGAGAGGGGCGGGCTGATGAGGATAAAGGCTGTAACACGGGGTAGCCTGAACCTGAAGGTGAAGCAGCAGTGTGCCCCTGAATACCAGTTGCAGGTAAACTCTCACTTGAAAATTCCAACTGTTAACACTCACAAAAGGAATACAGCAAGAGGAATACTTCCAAGATGGCTGCTCCCAGCTTTCCGCGACCCACTTGATATCAGGTCATCGCCCAAGTGGGTCCCAACCCACAGTTTGAGAAACACTGCCTTATGCAATTAACCCTTTCTCATACCAATGATCCCCCCCCACACACATACATTGTTTTTTGCCACAGAGGGGAAAACTTAAAAGATCAGTTGTGTCCAAAAGTTTCTCTTTCTGCAGTTAATAGCACTTACTTGGGGGGGGGGGAGGAATTTGGATCAGGACCTCAACATGGGGGAGAAGTGTCAACTTACCCCATGGTTTTTTTTGAATAAGAAAATCATATTGGAAGGTTTCTGGCAACCCCGTTGCTTTGAACTCCCTAGCCTAAGTGGAGAAGGAGGGGATTTGTGGAGGTTGGACTGTACTTAATGGGATACAATGCGATTCATTAATTGTTGATAATGATATTCTTTTCAGTGCATTTCTTGATTCCGTGGAATATAGAATCTAGGCCCCCCCAATTGGTTTGGTGGGCAATCTTACAGGAGCAAGCAAGCATGTCTGATTCTCTATCACCCACCTTTTATTACCCTTGAGAATTTCAAAGACCGAGGTGTAAACACCTTTAAAGTAATTTAGGTGCCTAGAACAAAATGATCCCTGTGTGTAGACTATGCAGTGCACAGAATATTCCTGGCAAACAAGCTTTTGGGGGAAAAACACACACAAGCTGATTATTCTGCTTCCTCACCAGGATACACTTGTTCTGCCTACCTTTTTTGTAGCATCCTAAGATCATGAGGAGAGCCTGCTGGATCCTGTTTCCAACAGTGTAACCAGATGCTTCTGAGAAACCAACCAGCAGTGCATTAAGGCAACCACTACCTGCTGCTTTTCCTCCATAGCAATTGGTATCCAGGAGTGCACGGTGCAATCCTTCTGCGCACTGAGGTTCCATTTAGTACTTGTTGCTCATAATTGTTGATGGATGTCTTCTTTTACATGAATTTGTCTATTTTCCCATCTGTCCTGAATCCACTGCCAACAACTTTCACTAGATGATCCTGAGTTCTGGTCCTATGGGGGTGGAATCTTCTCTCTATCCACGCTCCATAATGCATAATTTTACAAATCTTGGTAAAGCAAAGAAGTATTGGGATTGCTGAAAGGGAGGCACTGAGAGTCATGTGAAATATTTGACAATGAAGCATGGGGTAGGAATTTTTTTTTTAGCATATACCAATCTGTGTTGGAACACCACAGGTCTTGGTAATTGAGATGGGAGACAGAGAGCTTTGGGGGAAATTTGAGACAAAAGAGGACATAAGGAAGAGAAGTGGCATGATGGTGTATAGGAGATAGATTTATGGGAAAGGACTGTGGTGACAAATATTACAAGTTGCATGCAGAAACTTATCAAGATGCATGATTAGTGGCTTTTGTACTAGTCTTCAGACTTGTATGTCAACACAATTTGGTGTGCATGTGTGATTTTATGATGTAATGTAATGGACACAGGAACTGTGCAACAGGAGGTTCCCTGTATCTAGTCCCCCTCCATCTGAAATTCATAAGAGCAAGCCACTCTCTATCTTCAATCGACAATAGGGGGGATGATAATTCTTAATGATTGTAATTTTATATTAGTTGGGATCCATTGGGGACTGCTTGTTTTTAATTGTTTTATGTTACTGTTTTAATTTTTATCTTGAATTATCTTTATCCTCCAAATTTTAAATGCTATGAGCTGCCTTGGGTGCCTGAATATGGGGCAGAAAGGCAGGATATAAATTCAATAAATAACAATAAAATAATAATGCTGGTCTACCTTACAGGACTGCTGTAAGGATTATTGAAATGATATATGAAAACACTCTTGGAAGAGTTGAAATGCAAGATACAGTTACTAAGTAATGCTGTTTGTGACAAAGTTGAGATGAGAACAGACTCTTCCACAATAACTCCATTTAAGCACTAGGTGGCGCCATGTCCAAATTTCTGCCTTCTAGAGTCTAACACAATTTAATTTTTTTTATTATTCTTAACAACAGACTTAAATAAAGCACAAAAAGAGGTAGGCAAGAGGTTTATTTTAGTGTAATGTATAGTATAATTTCATGCCAAAATGCCCCCTCCCCCCATTTCACACTGTCTGACCTTTGTGTTAATTTTATTCAACAACTCCAATGGCCTTGGAGGTTCCAGCAGACATTCCACAGTCTTCCACACAGACCTTCAAAGCAATAAGAACTAGTAACTTGCTTTGAAATAAAATTGAGAAAATTCTGAGAGAGCTGAATTCTGGACCCGAAACCACATTCTGTGGCTGGTTTGAGCTCCTTGGAGAGTAAGGTATACACATAGCCTCAGTCATTGTTCTTGGTTTGATCCCATTGACATTCCCCCTCTGACAACGCCTCCTGCATCTCAGTTTATGATTGTGTCCTAATAGCACTCTTCTTAAGTTATTGGAGGATGTTATCATAAAGTGAGATAGGCAATAGGAGTAAGAACCTGGCTAGGTCCATCCGTCTAGACCAGGGGTTTCCAGACTACAACCCGGGGGCCAAATTCAACCCAGCACAAGACTTTATTCAGCCTACAGTAAGTTAAAGTATTTAATATTTTTACTAATTATATATCATTTCTCAGTTTAAGCATGGCATTTTTTTTGTTTCATTTCTCTTTTGTTCTGAATCATATTATGCTGATTACAAAAAGGATCCAAGTAACATTCATTCATTTAAATTTCATTCATTCATTTTTAAAACTGATTTTTTTCAGCCTGTGGCCCTCATACTGAAAAGCCTGGATACCCCTGATCTAGACCAGCAGTCCCAGTCCTTACCAAAGGAGTCTGCCATTGTCCTAACTATTGCACTCAGGAACATTAGACAAAGGTTGTTTCCACACTAGCTTTTTTCTTCCTTTTGTTGTTATCCATCCTTTTGTTGACTTGGCAGAACAATACAGAACATACTGGAATGCGGTGATATAATGTGATTCTCCATAAAAATATCACCACATTCTAGTATTGTTCTGCATTGTTCTCCCATGTACAGTATTTTCCAGCTCTAATTTGTAACAAATCTTTTGCTATTGCAACATCAATGGTCTGACCAGTGTGCTCCTGCAAAGCACTCTTGGGACTTTTAAGAAAATTGTTCTTTTTTAAATTGCAAGCTTCCTGTTTGCAGATTCTGTGTTCTATTGCTTCCCTGATCAGCACAGCTTAGTCCTGAATTGCCCCTTATTTAGTCCGCTTTTGTCCTTTGCAGAAAGCATGTTAAATTATTGCTTTCTTTCCACTATTTTGTTAAGGGGAAAGAAAAGAGAAAAAAATAAATTACTGATATCTTTACATATTCTGTAAAGAGGACAAAAGCTTACAAAATATGGGGCAATTATAATGCAATTCGGCAATAATCCCTCATTTCTACTAATCCGGGAAATAATAAAATGGGCTAAATTTACAAACAAGTGGCTTTTAATTAATGTTAGAAAGGACTGTTCCTGAATGGAAACTTAAGAGCAGTTACAGAAATATGTTAGCCAAGCCACTACTGGATAATACAGGACTATATGAAATGTTATGTAGAGTTTTTAATGTTGCTTCTGTCTAATTCCAGAAACACAATACAGTACTTCAATAGTGCTGAAGAGCCCTAGTGTGAAAGAAACCAAAATCTATAAACTTGCTTAGTTTATAATGGATTGTTAGAGCTTTGTTAATCCACAAAGAACTACGTGTCCACTTTGCCCACACGTCTGTTATTTATTTGTATCCATTTTAAAATGCATTTAAAACATTTATACACCACCTTTCCACCACAAGATCTCCAAAATCCAACCATCTTCACTTACACTCCAAAACAAAGTTTTCAGATAAATCCACATTCATTCTAAAAGCATGCACACATGATGGTAATGTTTTTGGTGGTGGTGCTTCTGTGACTTTCTTAAAAGCTCAGCAGAATAAAACATGCTGCTTTTCTGCAATTAGTGGAACTTTAAAATGGAGGTTCCACAAGCATTTAATGTAGCACAACATTAACAACAACATCCTGCTCCCTGGCCAAGATTCTCCTGATTCTTGTCTGCTCATACCAGGAAGTTCCATTCAACAAAGGTCTCATCAAAAAATCTTATCAAAAATCTTCCTCTTTGCAGGTTCAGTCCATCTTATTATATCCTAAGTGTAGTTGAGGGATTGACTGAGTTACTCAGGGATTAGAGAAGCAAGCAGAGACATCTTCTGCTGTCAAACACAGAACTAATAGCTCCTGTCAGGCTCCACCCCTTATCTCCCAGGATAAACATCACAGCATGAGGAAGATCACTCTGCACCTCCACTAGTTATGAGACACCCAGCAAATGCGCATGCTGAAATAAAAGCTCTTGAACTTTTGCTTAAAGATCCGAGTTTGTTTTTCATGGGGGGTACCTAACAGTTAGAGAATGAAGCACCTACAGGGAGCTCACCTTGCTCCCTCCCTGCCTGCAAAAAAACTCTGCCCCAATGGCCAGTTGCCCAGGACTGGAGAAACAGGTGGAGGCTTCAGCCAGACGAGTAAGGGGCACCTAGGTGGTTTTCTATTGTCAGGCCCCCTGGGGATCATTGTGATTGGAAGGTGGGGTATAAATCTGTACATAAATAAGAAATGTTGTCAGCCACCTTCCCCTTACAAAAAGGAGAAAGGCAGGATACAATATTTGAAAATTTCTGCAGTGCCCCTTAATCAGGGATGCTGCCTTATCCTGAGTCCATCTCATTCTTAACCTGGAGCATAAAAGCGCAGTGGGTAGACATGCAAATTATGGAGTATCTCTTTGGAGAAGGTGTCATCATGGAGTAGGTGTGGTCATACTGCTGCAAAGAATGTCCTCTCCCTGATAGAAACCTGCCCAAACTCCACAGAAGGAGCAATAAATGAGCCCTGGTTTGTAGGGGAGACTCACAGAGGAGAAGGCAGCCTTTTAGAGACCCTGGATCTGGGTCATGCAGAGGTCAAAATTTACGTTTTGAACTGGTTCTAGAAACAAACCAGAAGCCAGTGCAGATCTTGAAGCATGTACACAAGATATTCAGCATGGCAATCCCAGGTAGTGACTGGGCCATCATATGCTGAACCAATTGCAATTTTCCAAATGTTCTGCAAAGGCAGCCCCATGTGCAATCAGTTTCAGTAGCCTAAGCTTGTGACAGCCCAAGTGATGGGAAGAACCAGCTGTCTTCCAGGGGACAGAAGATTTCTTGTATTGTCAACTCTGTTGATCTTGACATGCCACAGGCAGTCAAGTGGATGGCTGCATTCCACCTTGATACCTTATGCTTTCCTTATAGTAATAAAAAATCAGATTGGTGAACCCAGCCCATCACGAGACCAACTGAAGTGGCTCCCTCAGGTAACGGATTGGTGAATAGGGCCTATCTCCATCTGCCTGCTTCTACGGCACCTGCTCCCTGGATTCAAAAAGGAAAAGACCAACAGAGCAGAAGAGGAAATAGGGAAGAAAGTGAAGTTGCGGGTTGGAAGTTCACAGATGCTGGAGTCCGTCTCTCTCCTCCACACTTCTGCTCCATTTCCCATTTCCTTGTCAAATCCCGGAAGGGGCATAAAGGGCAGCTGGTATGTGGCTGGGTGAGGGGCTTTTGCTGGCAATGTTGCACCTGCCTGGCATGCAGAAGGTTCCAGGCTCAAATGTTTCCTGTAGCAAAGGGCTTAGGGAAACCAGGGCTGAAACCTGAGCAGTGTGTTTTTCAAATAGAATATAGCAGAAAATAATGTTGCTAGCATGCTTCTAGCTTGATTAATTGCCCAATGTCAAAATGGTGTCCAGTAAGTCAACTCAAAGGCTTGGAGGCTGCCATTCTTACCATAATGCCTGGAGGCCGCCATGTTTCTACCATGAAACTCAAAGGTTCCCTTATCCCTTACCCCTGCTAACTGGCCAAGAGGCACTTTTCCAAGTGGTATCCCTCTTATATTTAGCAGGGGAGAGTAATTGTCCATCTTCACCCCTGCGCAGTGTCTTTTCTAGTGGTTGTTGCTGGGGGTGTTCTGTGTTTTTTTTAGATTGTGAGCCTTTTTGGGACAGGGAGCCATTGAACTTTATTTTTGCCTGTAAACCGTTTTGTGAACTTCTTGTTGAAAAGTGGTATATAAATATTGATTGATTGATTGATTGATTGAAAGGTGTGGAGGTGGCCATGTTTTCTAGCATGGCGTTCACAGGAACGTTTGCTAGCTCTGCGAGCATACTGGAACCTGAAAAACAAACACAACTCTAGTGTGCTACTAGAGGGATTAAAAAACAGCTCTATAGCGCTGCTAGTGTTAGAAGCTGAAAAACAAACGCAGTCCTGGAAACCACAGATCCTACCATGGATACAACTGTTTGATCACAACAGAGCTCCAGGAAAACAATAAGCCCAGCTGTAATAGCTGCGCTTTTCCCATGGATCCATTAATTTCTCCAACTTTTTCCTCCCACCTTACCACCTGTTTGATATTTTCTTGTGTGTAGCAGAATTTTGAGTTTGGCTTGATTTATGGGATGTCAGCAGAGTCTCCGCTTGCCAACATGGAGGAGGCAATTATAAGTGAATGTGTTTCTCGGATGGATCTGACTCCCTTGTCCTCCCTGCGGCAGTTCAAAGATTTCTGGAGCTCTCTACAATGATAACAGAAGCTGCCTTTGGCCTGAGAGCTGCAAGTTTGCTTGGCCCCTAAAATGGTGGTTTGATTAAAAAAAAGAAGCAGCAGCAGCTATGTGGCTTTGCCATAGAGATTGATGATGGCCCCTGGACCAGTCAACTCTGTTGCTGATGTTCTAAAACTGCAGGGGAAAGTATGGGATAATATCTCTACGTGAGATATGTACACTTTACAAAATACAAGAGAAACATTTCCTGCCCGGAGACACTTGCAATCTAAAATTCAATACAAGGGAAATAAAGAAAGGGGAAGCAGACAGAGGCAGGAATAAACAGGGGTTGTAAACATGCAATTATTTCAGTTACATGTACCTAGACTTCATTTCAGTAGGGCACAGGGGCTAGAGTTTGTGCCAAAGCTTCATGGAAGACGAGGGTTTTGAAGGCAGGAAGTAATGGTGTTCTGGATAATCCTTTATAGACTCTGCTAATTGTGAATGTGAGGCTTCTGACACTTACCGTAAGTGCTTCCTTTCCCTGCAGGTCTTGAGCACTGCTTCCTGTCTCTGAACTTGTATACTTGGAAAAAGAGAAGATGCAGGTGTCATCTAGTCAAGTAAATATAGGCTATTTTCCACTCTGATTAGGAAATAGTTATACAGTCCTAAGGAAGAGTGAGATGCCTTTCTTGACTTGCCAGGGATGGCTGTGAGGTTCTGTTTAGATCCTGTCTGCCTATTCTAATTTAGGGCCCAATCCTTTCCAACTTTTTCCAGCACAATGCAGCTGTAATTCAGCCCCTAGATAAGGGAACAAATATTCCCAACCTGAGGAGGTCTCTGTGAGTGCCCCCATCACAGGATGCAGCCCATGACCCATTGGCACAGCTGCATCGCTGCTGGAAAGTTGGTTAGGATTGAGCCCTAAGCCTATTAGGGCGCAATCCTAAGAAGCTCTGGATTGATTAGGCCAGCGCCAAATCCAGCGCTGTTTAGGATGGGCTGGAGCCTCCCCGTGGCAAGGGAGCATGCGCTCCCTTACTGTAGGGGAGGCTCCAGCCTCCCCTATGTGCTCCTCGGATCTGCGCCCACTAAAGATCCGAGGAGACCGTGCGGCCCAAATTGGGACCGCGCAGTCTCACTGACGGGCTTAGGATGTGGCCATATGGCCACCTCCCAAGCCCGCCCAGGTCCCGCCCAAGTCCTGCCTCCCCCCCCATCCCCATCCCGAAAAGGGACAGAGAATCCCTTGCACTGACCTTCTTCGGTCGGCGCAAGGGAGGCTCTCTGTCAGCGCTCTGAAGCATCAGCTTCAGAGTTGGAGCGCCGATGCAGGGGTGCGTCGACACAAGGGGCATGCTAGGATTGCGCTGTTAATGTTTGCACAGTTGTATTTCTGTACATTCATTTGAAATATCTTTATAACAGCCTTGCAAGATAGAACGGGGCTCCAAGCTTGCTCCAGGCCGTCCTCTGAGCTTCATAGTAAAGCCGAGTTTTGACTTGGCATTTCCCAATTTGTGTGTGGTGGATAGGCTAATGGAGAACTTTTGTCCCCAAGATCCAGGTTCAAATTCTGCTTCATCCATGCAGTTCATAAGCTGACTTTGGGCTCTTTCTCTCAGCTTAACCTACTTCATAGGGTGGGTATGAGGATAACATTAGGATGAAGGAATATGTATACCACACTGAGCATATTGGGAAAAGAGCATGATTAAAATGTAGTTAATGATAATTGGCCACTCTGCTATGTAGGCCCGTGTTTACTTATGGAGCTGGGGTCATGCCACATCATAGGTGTTTTGTAATGTTAACCTCTGAATATGTATTCCTGCCAATGTGTTCTGGCAGGGAATCAGTACTGGGGTCTGAAAATCCAGACTCTTCCAGGCCCCACCCTTGACTTCAGCTTCCATGTTCTGACTTCGCTCTGCCTGCTCTGACTATATTTCTTACCCTATCCAGAGGCAAATATTGTAGAAATTAGCTGTTGACATCTCTCATTCCTTTCACTCAGAAACCAATTTCTTTCTTTATGATAAATTTGCAGGTTGATTGACACATTCCCTGCCACCAAAATCTTAGGGCAATACATTTTACAATAGCGACATCTGAAGGACTTTCTCTGCTCTGTCAGGGCCAAAATGACCATCACGGAATGCCAAACGTCTTTTACCTTTTTCAAAAAGATGCTTATGGGGACCATTGCTTTAAATTGGCACCACAGCATGGAGGAGACAGACAGACATAGGCCTCGTTTCTCATGCTGCAGTCCCATTCCAGTTCTCCCTCCTCCCCAAAGCTAATGTCAGCCATAGAGAGGCAATTGTGGAATTGGTGCAGGAGCGAAGGGTGAATCTGCTTTCCCAGGACCCCTATCTAAATCAGTCCCCTCGCACAGTAACTGCTGTTTGGAAAAGTCATCGGGAGTTCCAGTTGTGGCATTCGCACGTCACATACATTTTGGCCCTCAGACATGAGGACAGGTGTGAAACTTCCCGCTGTGTTGGCTTTCCAGCTCAGTGATACTGGGCAGCTAGCCTGCGGCGGTCTTGTGGGCGGCAGCAACATGGGCAGCAGCTCTGGCAAAATCCGGTTAAAGGCCAGCCCCGCCTGTTCTGAGGGAGACATCGACTTCTTCTGTGGGACCAGCTGTACCTTGCACAAGGGTGGGTGGGAGCCTGAACTCAAAGAGGCAAAAGTGGCTTGTAACTTTTTGGGTTGCCTGCCTCTGGACTGCCTGGCACAGGCTTTTGTGGAGGACGGTGGTATAGGCCAGTCCACACCACTGAATGACTCCCTTTCTCCCTGCCTGCCTGCTCAGAAACGTGTGAAATTCAACTTTTCTTTTCTGGCCTTGCTTTTTCCCCTCTTTTCTCCCCCCTCAAGCGGAACTGTTCTCAGAGAAACATTCCATTTCACAAGCGCTAACGACTTTCCTCTGTGCTCCTGCATTAATGAGGCCCAAGCCTGCCCCTCATCGGAGGGAAGCCATGCACGTAATTACCTGCATTTTCAATTCAGGAGGGTTATGATAGGGGAATCAAAGTCACACACACAGCACAGTTGCGGAGACTGACTCTTGTCACAGGCCGTTGACTTTGCCAATTTTCTTTGATTTTATGTATTTTTGTTGCCCTACCCCTCCACCTTCCCCCCCACTTGGCTTGTCTTCGTATGTGTGTATCTCATTTAAAAATAAAAATACCAGTGCCAGCCTCACAGAGATTCCTGTCAGAGTTTCACGGCCTCAGGCTTCGGCCTAGCAACTGCGGCCAGCCCCTGCTCCCAACTTAGTGACTCAAGATTATTCTGCACCTGGGTCGGTCTGTGGTCTGGTTCTGGGAGACTGCCTCCGCCAACGCTCTCCCCCAGATTGAGTTCTGTCTGCAGAAAAGCTGGTTACGTGTTTGGTAGGAAATGTGCTCAAGGAAGAGGGCTGTTTTTGCTGTACCTCCCCCAGTGGAATACCTGTGGTCTCCTTGGGAAGAGAAGAAGATCGAATTAGGGCCCCAAAGAGCCAATTCTGCCTTTAGGAAGGGTCACTAGCTGGTTCAAGGGCCATGCCTTGCACCTTGTGGGAAAGGGGGAGGAGGGCACGCAAAGTCTGTACCTTTTGAACAGAGTCAAAGTATCTTAAGGAGAGAAATTTAACTCTCCAGTCACAAATCCAGCTCACAATTGGGGAGAGGGGGGAGCCTTCTTTCACAATGTCTGGAATAACACCTGACATTTTCTAAGACGTTTGAATTATGTGTGGCCAGGCTTGTAGCTCTTCAGGTCACAGGTCTCACATGATTGACTGCTCCTCTACAAAAAGAAGTCCTCTGCATGTAGCAAATGTAGCATTTCAGAGAAAAGGTGAGGCCGGATCCCTTCTCCCTGAGATGCTAGTTTTCTAAGGGCCTAATCTTATCCAAGTTTCCAGTGCTAATGCAGCTGTGCCAACGAGGCATGCGCTGCATCCTGTGGTGATGGTGGGCAGTCATAGAGGCTTCATCCAGGTGACATTTGTTCCCTTATCTCGGATATGCATTGTAGCTGCATCAACACTGGCAACTTGGATAGAATTTGGCCCTAAGTGGAGGAAATGTTTTTGCACAGCGTTCAGTCATGAAGGTCTAAAGTGGCAGAGTCACTTCACAAAGAACTAGTTCTCAATCTGGCACAGATCCTTCAAGGTTAGATGTCTGTTCCTTGCAGGCTTCATTTTGCAACTTTGCAGTTCTCATTTTATACACATAGCACTGACCTCTGGTAGTTCATGAATAGAATATTGTTCATGCAAAATTTCTGGTGCAACTGCTCTTAATGTGATGTCTTTTTTTTCTCTTTCCGCAGACTCTTCCAGGAATATCTCCTTTGCACCCCCTCAGTTTATTCATCCAGTTGAAAATGAGCCCTTTTATTTAGGGTCTGAAGGTCATTGCACCTGTGACTGCTGCCTGTGGTTGTACCATTACTCACTTCCTGTGTTTTGAAATACAGGCTGGCACTACAGAGCTAGATCAAGACTATACAGTCTGGATCTGTATTGGGAAGCTGGAACAGGCAGTTATGTGTTAATACGAGTGAGTGAGTGAGTGAGTGAGTGAGTGAGTGAGTGAGTGAGTGAAATAAGCACATTATCCACAAATGTGTGTAGTGATGTCCTTCAGCTTTTAAAAACAAAACATTAATGGCACTATGCAAGTTTACTCCAGATGTAAGGAGGCCGTTAAACTCACAGTTCAATGCCCCCTGCCTAGATGCAGCATTGGATTGAGGGGTGTCAGCAGGGCGACTCCAGGAGCAGCAGGGCCTAATGCGGAGCAGGCAGGGCTCAATTACCGGGGTGGTGGTGGTGGTGGTGGTGGTGGTCTCTCACCAAGAAGAGAGCTTGTGGTGCTGCATGCTGAGCATGGCATCTGGAAATAGTTGGTGGTGACATGGTAATAACGTCACCAACGGTTGCTTCCAGGAGACCTATTTTGGGCCATTCAAAGGCAAGGGGAGGTGAGAGGGCCCAAAGTAAAGCTGCTCAATTCACCCCACTGACTTACAGCCCATAGAAATCCTGGCTGCAGCAGCAGGTGATATGCTCAGATATGTACAGATGCGGGGAGCCCCAAAGTGTGGGGCCCAATGTGATGACATTGGTCACATTTTCTTAAGGCAGGCCCTGGGTGTCGGATTATGCCAGGAGAAGGCAGTCTGACCAGGAGGAGTGACGAACTTGGCTGCTACCAGAGGATGCTGTGTGATTATGTCTCTAGGTCTGGCATTATATAAATAACTAGCGTTTTTTACCCAGTGTTGCCTGGGCAACAAATTATCCCAAGCCCAAACATTGACTGAAACGGCATCGGGAGCATCGCCATTTGTCTCGGCAACCCCGGACACTATGGTTTTGACACCGATTTTGGCCATTTTCGACTATTTTCACATGGGGCCCCTGTGCACCCCCACCCTAGGGGGGTCTGACCCCCGCAGTGTTTGTCCCCAGACCGTAAAGCATACTGGTGTCAATCAGTCCAGGTGTTCCAGCGGGGCACGGCGGACGTTTTGCTTCGCACCCCTTCTCGCCCCCACGTCAAGGGGGGGGGGCCGAACCTGGACTCCAACAGCATTGGGAGCGTGAGCGCTCTTCTCGGCGGCCCCAGAAACTATGGATCTGACACAGATTTCAGCCGTTTTCGACTATTTTCACATGGACCCCCCTGCATAGTCCCACCCCCGGGGGCGGTAGGGGTCCCTGACCTGCGCAGTGTTTGTCCCCAGGCCACCAGGCATCCACATGTCGAGTTTGGTGGCAATCGGTCCAGGTGTTCCAGTGGGGAATGGCGGATGTTTTGTTTCGGACCTCTTCTCGCCCGCCACGCCAAGGGGGGGGCAAACCCGGACTCCAACAGCATCAGGAGCGTCACCATTTGTCTCGGCGGCCCCAGAAACCATGGATCCGAAACTGATTTTGGCCGTTTTTGACCATTTTCACGTGGGGCCCCCTGCGTACCCTCTCCCCTGGGGGCGGTAGTGGGCCCTGACCCCCGCAGTGTTTGTCACCAGGCCGCCAGGCATCCGCATGCTGAGTTTAGTGCCACTCGGTCCAGGCGTTCCAGTGGGGCATGTCGGACATTTTGTTTCGCACCCCTTCTGGCCCCCCATGCTAAGGGGGTGGCGAAACCCGGACTCCAACGGAGTCGGGAGCGTCATCACTCGTCTCGGTGACCCCGGAAATGACGGATTCCATGCCAATTTCAGCCATTTTTGACCATTTTCACGTGGGGCCCCCTGTGCACCCCCACCCCTGGGGGTGCTAGTGGGCCCCAACTCCCATAGTGTTTGTGGCCAGGTCGGAAGGCATGCACATGCCAAGTTTGGTGGTAATCGGTCCAGGCATTCCAGCAGGGCATAGCGGATGTTTTGTTTTGCACCCCTTCTGGCCCCCCACGCCGAGGGGGGCTGAACTTGGACGCCACCAGTGTCGGGAGCATGGCCGTTTGTCTCGGCGACCCCGGAAATGATGGATTTGACACCGATGTCGGCCATTTGTGATCATGTTTATGTTTCAACCCCCTCCTGCACCCCCCGGGGGGTCCTAGGGATGTGTGGCCCCCACAGTGTTTGTCGCCAGGCTGCAAGGTGTATGCGTGCCAAGTTTCATGTCAATCGGTCCCGGTGTTGCGGAGCCTATGCGGAACATACGGACAAATGTTCTCTTTTATATATCGATAGATAGGTAATAATTAGAGCAGTGTTATCAACCCCAGAGACCTGGGCATCTTTAAAACAAAAATATATCAAGCAAAGGGATTTTTATTTGTCCTACATACCTGGCACACAGGCTGGTCAGAGATCTGGCTGCTCCTAGAAAATAACAACATATATTCACAAACATCTACCCCAGCTTTCTGAATGGTACTTACTGTTATGTAGGTTCAGAAGAAGGCAGTCCTTCCCACAACATGTCTGTAACTCGTCAAGTCCACCCAGCTGCAAGATATGCTGATGTTTTAGATCTCGCTCAGCCAACCTGTGAGGCATGTAGGCATGTGCCACCCATCCAGTACAGGTTTGTGGTACCACTGTATGTCACTATTGTTGTTTGTGCATGAAACATTCTGCTGTGGTTTCACATTTAGATAATGCAACATTCCAGTTGTATTCCTTATATTGACCTAGTTGCCAGCTTGCAAATGTTCTCTATAAAAAACTGCATTTGTTTACTTGCTGTGATGAAGGCCAATTTCAGGTGTGTAGAGTTGGCCTACCTTTCAATCTTAGGGTGTCTGTTGTGATGGCAGACACCCTAGGGACAGACACTTAGGGATGGCACAAAGGGTGAAAAACTGCACCTTTCCCCCATGCAGCAGTCCCAAAGTGATTTGAGGGCCCCCTTCAGCTGCTGCTAAATTTAAAAACAAACAAACCGTGGGAGATTTGATCATGCCATCAGTATCGCATCTCATTGTGCCCTGAGCACTGACCTCCCAAGTCACTGGTACAACTTCAGAACGCTACTTTTGAAAGAGATGCCTGGAGGATGGAAAGGTTTTTAAGTTTGTCCTCCCAATAGAACTAGAAACTTCTGCTTTACCTTTTCCTTGGATTCTTTCTTAAATATTAACAGAAAGCCATCAGACGTGTGCTTAATGGAGCAGAAGGACACATGTTCAAAGTGCATGTGTCTTGTGCAAGTATCAGGTCACTTCAGAAGAAGAGGCTGGTTAGGCAATTTCTGTTGAAGATGAATTCCCTTTTTCTGACAATCAAGCCAACGCCACGTTCTGCCAGTAGTTCTCATTGCTACAGACATTTCAGGTGAATATATGGTGTGATGATCTATTGGTGACTAAGTGCCTTGGAAGCCTATGGCAGCATTGGCCTCCATTTTCAGATTGACTAGAGTACCAGCTGTGACTCCTTCCTAGACAAAGCCAGCCTGATTACAGTTATATACGCTTGGCAATCTCTAGATTAGACTACTGTAGTGGGAACGTCCTTTGAAGATTGCTTGGAAGTTTACTGGTAACTGAAGGACCACCACACCTTAACACCTGTGTATCAAACTAGTAGTCATTGGAAACTTTTTCTCAGGATGCCCTGCCCCACCCTCTAAAGCAGTGATTTTCAACATGAGAATTGAGCAATAATATTTCTCAGTCATTTTCCAATAGTAAAATGAATCAGAAAGAAAAAAGCCTATCTACAACCTTGACACAAGCCGATCAACCACACAGCCCTCCCCCTTTCCAGCATGCCCATATTTACAATATGGCTACTCTAGGTGCTTTGTGACATACCTGAAATTGGCTCGTGACCCACTGGTTGGTCCTGACCCACAGATGGGAACCACAGCATTAAATTAAAAAGGTGGCTATAGAAGAAATGTTGTCTCTTAAACCCTGAGTCCTCCAATTCCTAATTTCCAATCCAATATTAATTCTAGCAATTTGAGACATGCTTTCAGCCCTTTGATTCATGTTCATTGACATCTTCTAAAAAGTCTAAGAAGGTTGAAGGTTGATTGTAGAGGTGGTTTTTGTACTCCTTGCCTTCTAAGAGAGCAGAGGGAAACTTCAAAGTGTCTGTTATTTACCACCAGACAAAGAAAATCTAGTATGTGTTTGCAAAGTGCAAGAAAGTCATCAATTAGTGGGGCAGCAGACAGCCACATTTTCTAGCAGTGCCTTCATCACCTGTTCAGCAGAGTCCTTCAGCATAAAGTACTTTATTTCCACAATGCCTAATTTAGCTTAGGGAATTCACTTCACAAGAGATGATAGTGATTATCACCACCAGTGTTTTTTGTTTTTGACATTTTCATGTAGTTTATTAGCCAGGAAAGCATAATTGAATATCTGTATTCAGAATCGCTCTACTTTTGAATCCTAGATGCTGGGATCAAGCAGGAGGAGAAGGGCAGGCACCATGTTTATACTCTGCTTGTGAACTTCCAGAGAAATTTGGCTGGCTGATGTAACTTGGGACGAAGATAGATGTCACTAAACTCTGGTCCCAGAAGATGTTCCCTGGAGGTATGATCTTTGCTTTGGAACTGACCCATACTTGCACATACACATTCCAGCAGCAAAAATGCTGTGTCAGGTATCAGTCTGACCCCTCTGCCCATCTTTTTGGGGAGCTGTCTGTTTGATTTGTTTGTTTGATTTCGGTGGGGGTGAGGAAAGGGCTGCTGGGGACATACAATATGCTGGGCACGGAGATGGCACCAGAGAAAGGGTAAGGAGCAAGCACCTCAACAAATAGTTCCCCCACTACTGACCGCCTTTGGTTGCCAGAAGGAATGGCAATTTTTACATATTCTTTCTATATAAAAAGCAGTCCTTATAGGCTCACTTCTCTTTCTAAAATGGAGTTGGTGTGGTGAACTTCTAACTTCACACGTCTTCCTTTAGAGCAGCAATTTTCAACCAGTGTGCTGCAGCATATTGGTGTGCCATGGAAGATCTATGGGTGTGCCACAGGAGGTTGGAGCAGTGGTTGAATATCACTGAAAAACTCTTCCAGATTCTGCAGCTCTGTTTCTAGGGCTACTCTCTGTAGCTCTTTGGAAGAGGGACAGAGAATTTGTTAATACAGATGGTTACCCAAAAAAACGAAGCTGCAGAACCCGCAAGTGACCTCCAGAAGCCAGATGTTACATCACAAGAGGCAAAGATCATAGAGGCTAGAGATCATAGTGTGCTGTGAGAAGAAAAACTTTGACAAACACTGTTTTAGAGAGAGAAAAACTATTTAGGATGGGAACATTAATGTGAAATATACTGTTTCTCTTTCATAAATGTGTGGGACAAAGTTACCTTCCCGAAATGCATGTTGCTCCATCAGCCCCATGCCCCCCCCCAGCCAATATATTTTTCTGGTGCTGCCAGAGCAGGGGCATTCAATATTCCATGGCCAATCAATAGCCTCCACAGGTGGCTTTTGCCTCATCTGTGCACCACTGCTCCCATTAGGAGAGGAAAACCAATGCTTGTGCAGGGAAGAAGCTTCCAAGCTGGTTCCACTGCGCTAAGAATGTCAGATCTATTTTCACTCTTGGTCTGAAATAGCCAGATCCTCCTAATGTTCCTGTTCCCATTCTGTTTCACCTGTTGTATACAAATGCCATTGCTTCCCTGTGCCAAAGAAAAGTACAGTCTGTGGGAGGTTAAGGAGGCCTGGGGATCTTTGATCACTTGAGGATTCATTCTACACCTGCAACTTGAAAGGCACTTCTGGAAGATGTTACACCACGTATCTGCAAGAAGAGATTGCAACGTTTCCCACAACGTGATGAGTACAATTAATGCAAAAATGTTCACAGAGCAGGAGACTTTCCAGTAAAGACCAGCTTTACTAAAAGTGGCCTGGGTTATTTCAGATCACTAGGTGTGCAAATTCCAGTTGTCTATGATACTAAAAAATATCTTTGAGCCTTGGATGTGAACTCTCGTGAATGTTTGTGTAGTGCAATATCGAAAGCACACAAGAGAGGCAGAAGCAAATTGTTGCTGTTTTGTTTTTATTATAATTAGTTTAAGCATTTTTTTCCCTCCACTCTTTAGCTGACAAGCCTCCCAGATTGGCTTACTTAAAGTTAGTAAAAATAGCAAATCATTAAAACAAGAAAGATGGTGTGTTTTAGTTTGGAGTTATTCTACTTTGTTGGGTTTTTTGATCTTCCTCACAGGGTATTTAGTTGATCTTTTTGAGTGGAGAAGCAGTAGCGACTGGCTGTGGCAATAAATCTAGTCTTCTGTGCAATCTCATGCCACGTGGGCAAACCAATTCACAGGTTGGAGTGAACGTCTTCTAATGACTGGATCATATATTTTGATGGTACCAGCTTGAGCATTTTATTGGCCAAGCAAAAAGAGGTCTGTAAACTTCCTAACTTAGCATCCTCCTTGTGCATTTTTTTTTGTACTACAAGAATGCCGAACATTATTGGAGTTTGATATATGTATTCAAGATACAATTCTACATTTTGGATTAGTTTCAACTCTGCACCTGTTTTCTCAGGATAGGAGCACATTTGAATATATTGCAATGTATATATTGTTGCCTTCAGTCTCCTCTTGGGGAGATCACCTTTTTATCAATCCACGAACTTACTGAATTGTGTCCTGAAAAGAGTCTTTTGGTGCCTTGAAGACTAACAGATGGGCAGCACAATCCAAGTGCTGTGTTGCTGTGTTGGCAGTTATGCTGGATCCAGATCCTTGTCCCCAGGCCGCACTACCCTGATCCAGGCCGTTGTGGGCTCATCAGACTTGCGGGCTCATCAGAGTAGCAGGCACAGATCTGAGGAGCCCCCTTGCCCCACGGCGAGCTGCATCTGCCTCCAAAATTGCATTAGGATGCAGTGCAAGCCGGCCGGTAGCATTAATTCCCTTGGACTAACTAGAGTAGACCTACTGCGCTGATGTGAACTTCACTGGATGCATAAACAGTTGTCCTCCAGTTGGTGTATCAGTTGGCAGATATATGCAAGTCTACAGAGGAAAATAAATTAGTTGTCATGATTCTCCTTGTGCAAGCATTTTTTATGTTTTCTTGTACCACATTTTAATGTAAGGGATAAAATACCTTTGGATCCAGCCCATCATTATGAAAGTCAATCCTCGAACATCAAGTGACAGCAGTGACATCACTTCAAGATTCAAGCTACATTGTAATGTGACATCTGCCTTAAAGATTGTATTGGAATGACATACTGTGTGTCAGTTCCAGACATTTAGGGCACAATTCTAACTGGAGCAGGCAGGCTAGTGTGCCTGGGCTGTATCCAGTGCAAGTTAGGAGCTGGGTGGAGCCTCCATGGGGCAAAGGCACGTTTGCGCCCTTACCTTGGGGTAGGTGCCAGCAGCCCTGATGGGCATGCTCGGATCTGCGCCTGCTGTTTAGCACATCTCTGAGCAAGCTGTGTGGCCCAGGGACAGGGGTTTGGATCCTCCACCCCCTCCCCCGGCTGGCACCCCACGTGGGCCCCCCCCCCCCCCGCCCAGAAATGCCCCCTCCTTCCCTCCCCCTCCCAGAAATGCCCCTCCGCCAGCCGAACTAAGCTGGCGCAGGAGCGTCATGCCACCGGCTTTGGCCAGTGTTGCTGAGCCAATGCTGCTGCTAGCATTGGCCCAGTGGCAGAAGCACTGGCACAAGGATGCTGGTTGGTGCTCTTGTGCCATGCTGCTGCTATTGGGTCGGCACTAGCGTCGGCACAATGTAGGGTTTGGATGGGGCTGCCCAAGTCCTTCGCACCTGCTTCCAAAGAGGCTAGGAGAGACTTATAGAACACACTTCAATGCAAATCTCTCCCTTGAGCATGGAGCGATCATGGTACATATCTTTACACTATGAATTCTTCATTTGAAGTTGAAGGAAGGTGGCCTTTGATTTCTTTTTTCAAGAAGAAAAATATTGAAACTGCTTTCTGCTGAGTCAAACTATTGATCCATGTAGCTCAATACATGGACCAGTGATTGGCAGCTGTTCTCCAGGGTTTCAGGCAGGGTCTTTTCCAGCCCTACAGAATGATACAGTAGGGCAGGAGGTGTGGACTGGTGGTTGAATTGCCAGTACCGCCTGAAGCTAAACAGGAGATTCCATGGTCTTGTTTGTGGATGGGAGATGGAATGTTGGACTGTGACAAGCCGTGGTACCCATTGTGGCAGGACAGAGGCACTGACGAGCTGATTAGTCACTGCAAGTGAGAGTTGCAAGAAGGCCAGCCAGCAAAAGAATGGAGGACTTGAGGACTTGCCCAGGCTCGACTTACAATTACCTGCTGAAGCTTGATGGCACGCAGCCAGAGGAGAACACCACAGTGTGAAAACTGCATCTGGGACTGAGGATTTGGTGAATCACAGAATATATCTATTTTAAAATCCCATTGAAAAATGTAAGTTACCTTGGGCATTTGCTTCAGCATGGGAAAGGCAGAATAGAAATTCTTAAAATAAACACTGTGGACTGAACTGAGGACCTTCTACATGCGAAGCAGCTTCACAGTGAGGAGACACCTAACACCTGCTATTGTCTTACTTTGTATTGTATTGCAGTACCTGAAACAAGGCCTCTTGCCTGTTCTGCTTTATGTGTAGTGAACTATCAAATAAATAATAAAAATAACAATGAAAAGGTTTTTTTTTCCTCATGGGCCAAAAGAAAGGCCATCAATGGGAAATGCCAGCATTTGCTCCTGCCCCCTAGTAAGGGGACTGCTTGTTCTTTTATTCTCCCTCCCCTCCCCTGCCTTCTCCTTTTTACACCTACAGCCATTCAGACCGTAAATATTAGGACTAAACTCATCCAGTGTGAGTGGAAATGATTCACAGTAATGCCACTTGACTGAGCCTGGGAGTAAAAATAAATACATTTTTTAAAGCCATCCCTCTTTACGTCAACCTTTCTTTAAAAAAAAAAGAAGGCAAAAAAACCCACAGCTTCCCTGTCAACCAAGGGCCAGGGATCAAACACAGGTCATATTTAGTAAAGGTGGAGACAAAAGGACCCAGTCATATTACATCACTGTGTGTGAGCATGTATATAGGCTGGAGAGAAGAGGAGAAATGGAGCACAAGCTGTAGCCAGAAGAATAAGAATTCTATGGGTGATGTTAATGGCCCTGTTTGTGAGGAAGACCTCCTGCCCACGAGTGAACAGCTTGGAGTGCGGTTTGTTGCATGCACAGACGTGTGAAAAGAAATTTGTAAAATAGGACAACCTTCTTTTTTTGATTTTTACGTAGTAGATTCCTTCTTAACTACTCTGTCCTGGTTGAATGGAAAGTCTTCTTGGCTTCTAGTAGCCCTATTGAGTTCAGAATGAAGTGTGTGTGTGTGTGTGTGTGTGTGTGTTCTTTGTAGCTTTTTCAAGGAGATGTTCCCATCAAGCATTTTGCAAGTGCTTTTGAGAACCCAAGGATCCAGGCTTGTTGTTACACAAAATGCCGAAGGGAGACTGTAACCGTGTTGCACAGAATGCAGAGTTAATTTATGCATCTTTACGAATCTATTAATGAATGAATGCACACATATATTCATAAATATATGAGATTTCATGCATCTGGAGAAGTGGCTTGTTTCTTAAGCTGTCATATTGATTGGTCAGTAAGATGCTAGAAAATGTTTTGTGCTTATTGAACTAATGGCTATAAACCACGAGGTTTACACAGGTGACCACAGGTTTACATCAGGACAGGGAGAAGATAAAACCGGATCTACTGAACGATCTCCAGGTGAATTTGCAGTAGATTGCAATATGGATGCAGGGCCAGACCTTGGATTAATCTAGCTCAGTAATGCCTACATTGACTGGTGGTCTTGGCTCTCCAGGGTTCCAGATGAATTTCTTTTCCAGCCCTACCTGCCATTAATTCTGGAATGCAAAGATTGCACTTTTACCACTAACCTCTGGTCCTTCCCCAAGCTTCCTATGCATCCCTAGACTCTAATAGTGTATCTTGGTAGTGGATTTTAATTATTGTAAGCTGCTTTGAAGGCCAATCATGGCTGAAAAGTGGAGAAGAAATATAATAAATTAGAAAAAATTGAGAAGTGGATTAACAGATGTGTCATTTCTGGTATAAAGGTTTGTTCTTGTAGCAGAAATGGCTTCCTCAGTACTCTCCTTCACACTTCCTCTTCCACTCTGTTCCTCTCTTCCTTTTTCAAATTCAAGGCATGGAAGAAGAAGCAATGGAGGCAGGGCCAGCACACCACAAGGCACCCTGCAGGAAGAGAAACCTCAGGTGCCAGGACATTTTGCACTGTGCCTGTTAAAGAGTCCTAAATACAATGGTGTAAAGAATTTGTTATAGTAGCTGTTTTCTATACTTCAGCCTGAACACACTGAGGACAATAAGTAAAACTAGGGCGGGAGAGTGCTCCCCCCAGACAAGTAGTTCATTTCTTTGGTAGGATTTGATCTACCCAGAGCCTGTTCTCAGTTTGTAAAGGAGAAAGATGGTGGGTTTCAAACTAGACTCTGATCACGGAATCATGAAAATGGTGATAAGAGCACTGTGCATGAACACACGAGCACAATCTAGAGACTGTATGTTTGTGGAAGGAATGATACCAGCAGCTCGTTTTCTTTTGCTCTCAGTTTTTTGGATCCAACCCATAACTCTGGTGGCAGGGATTAAGCAAATTCATAGAGGAGCAATATAGCAACATCTATTATGGCCCAGTCCTAACTCCCCACTTGGCAAAGCAGTGGCAGTTGTGTGGCCTCCACTGTACCCTGTGGGGGAGTTTTGGCTGCTGGAAGTCTCCTCGGGGTAAGGGGATATTTGTTCCCTTGTCCCAGGATAAGCCCCAGCAGTTATGTCAGCTTGGATTGATCAGTTCAATTACCGCCTTCCAACTGGCACTCTGGAGTGTGCTTTATGGCTGCTTTGCAGCAGTCAGCACCAGAGGCGTGTCTACAGGGAGAGCAAAGCTCTGCAAGAAGCCTTACCCTGTCATGTAAATCCCTCCTCTCCCTTGCTGCTGTAGCCAGTAAGCAACACCAAGATGTTGCTGTTCCCTGTGAGGATTGGCTAAAACGGTGCAGGAGAGGAGTGATTTCCACTGCAAGGTAAGGCTTCTTGCAAAACTTAGAGCTTTGCCCTCCCTGTAGAAACACCACTGGTCAGCACCAGCAGAATGCACATTCTGTTGGCAGGGTAGCCCAATAGGTTTGGTTTGTTAGTCATTATGCTTTTTTGGCACTTCCATGTTGACTACCAAACACCATTCTTGTAAGCAACCTTGGGAAAGAGCGTTTATTTTTGGGCTTCCTGAAAACATCTGACTGATCACTGTGGGAAACCAGACATTGTAGAAGATGGGCTTTGAATTTGTCCACAAGGGCACTTCTTGCATTCTTAGGAGGGGATTCTTGGTTGATCTCGCATTCCATTGTCATTCTGCCATTGTCACTCAATGTGTCTGCCTAGCTGCTTCACTGAATGAAGCTCCCCAGTAAACCAAGGAGCCATTCTAGCTCAGCAATGAGGCAGAGGCCATTTGAGAATGGTCTGATCCAGAGCCCTGGTTATCTCCCCATTCTAGAGATCACCTAGGGCTTCAGATGAGGCAAAATGAGTGATCTACCACCATGCTACAGCACACACACACCCAATTTTTAGCAGCTCAGCACTGTTTTTTGTTATATTGTTATATGCTTGAGTGTTCCTAGCTTATAGTGTTTGCTGGTCTGCCTCACTGTATCTCATTGTATATTACATGAACTATACAGTCAGTAGCGTAGGTACAGCGTGGTACTGCAAGTATCACAATGCGCCATGTAAGCGGGTCCCCTACTTGCAGTTGGAGCCATTCCAGGTGGTGTTGGTAACACACGTGTACACACATGCGCGTGCATGCATGCGCGCGCACACACACACCTGTACCTATGCAACTGTATACAGTACAAAACAAATTCAGGAAGGTTGGGCCAGTCAGGCATTTTGCCCCAGGCCCAATGCCAGCTCTCATTGGCCTTGATGGTCACATCTGCTAATCTGCCATCTGAGGCAATCACTTCAGCTGGCCTCATGGTCACCTGGCCCTTCCCACATACGGCCTTTGCTTTTCACATGCTGTAACAATCCTCAGAAGTTCAAGGGATGTTTTTTATTTTATTGTAAAATGTTCTGCACCACTCTGGGGGCTGATTTTCCATGGCGTATAACTGCACTTGCAGAATGAAAGCTGTGTTTACACACATGCATTCTAATGTAAAAGGAATACAGTCCATCCCTGCAAGCCTCTCCATGTCACGTCTCCCTTTTCTATCTCTCCACCAACCAATGCCCACTTCTCTAAACTTCTTGCTGCTGAAGAACTCAAGTTGTCCAAGCCCAGCACTTCCCCAACCCTTCCCCCCCCCCAGACTACAACATGTCTTACCTGGAATGTGGGAAATCTTGGTCTACATGGACTTCTGTGTCAAATGCACTTTGCTGTCTAAGCCCAAGAGAATTGGATTGCTTTTAAGAATAGTTGTTGTTTTAGCTACAGCCCACCTGAGAAAATAGCTTCCCCTTCTTCTCCCCCTCCCCCTCGAATAGTCCCACGATCTGATTTCCAAAGCAACAAAATTCTTGAGGTCGGAACCTCTGAGTAACGATGCATCCTTCAAGCCCCTGGAGAACCCACCAGTCCTCACTAAGCATGATGACCGTGATCTTCTGCTGAGAAGAATTAATGAGGTGTGTAGGACAGTTATGGGAAAAAAGCAGCTTGCAACACCCTCTGACATCTTGGCTATGTGAGGGGCCGGGTGGGAGGGGGGTGCGTGGGGGTAGAGGGGAAGCAGAGGGGATGGTAGAGAATCGCAATAGGGTAAGACAGATGGACCAGAAAACAATATCCACTTAATTAGCTGGATGTCTCCGAAAGTGTGGAGAGCGGCCAAGGTCCAGCTTACCAAGTGTGACAGAACATTATTATAATCAAATGCCATGGAATTTGCTCAAAGGCCATGCTGGAGAGCACCTCCTCGCTTGCTTTTTTTTTTTCTTCACTATGCACAGGGCTAACTTTTTGCCCAGCAAAACTTTGCTGTTGCATCAGCCAGTCCTTAAGACCACTGACCTCCTGGGCTGCAGGCCACCCGTTTTTTTAAAAATGCCCCTGAAGCACATTGTTTAGCACAACACTGAGATCCTCTCTAATGTTTTACTCTATGGAACCCCCAAACCAAAATGACACCATGTAATTTGACTTATCAGAGATTAATAGATTAAAAACATTCGCTCAACAAAAAGGTGACCCAATTAAAATCTTTTGACTGTGAATGTTTTGAATGTTTTTTAACAAATATTTTTAAAACCTGTAGATGTCCAGCACAATTCTGGCCATCTAACATGCCCCCTCTTCTGCGTATCAAAAAAGGGAGGGTGCCTTTTTTGAGATGACACCTTATGTGACAATTATGCATTATGCAACGTAAAAAAGCAGAAAGACCCTGCCTTATGGAGTTGTGATCTAATTTAGGCAGAAATAAACTAATAGGAGAAGTTTGTCATGGACCATAAGAGATTATCACCAGGAGAACCTATGTTGTTGTTGTTCAGTCACTAAGTCGTGTCCGACTGTTTGTTACCCCATAGACCACAGCAAGCCAGGCCTCCTTGTCCTCCACTAGCTTCCAGAGTTCACCCAATTTCATGTTCATCGCTTTGGTGACACTATCTAACCATCTCATGCTCTGCCGCCCCCTTCTCCTTTTGCCTTCAATCTTTCCCAGCATGAAGGTTTTTTCTAAAGAGTCCTCTCTTCTCATGAGGTGGCCAAAGTATTTGAGCTTCAGCTTCAGGATTTGTCCTTCCAGGGAGCAATCAGGCTTGACTTCCTGTAGGACTGACTGATTGGATCTCCTTGCAGTCCAGGGGACTCCCAAGAGTCTTCTCCAATACCATAATTCGAAAGCATCTATTCTTCGGCGCTCTGCCTTTCTTATGGTCCAGTTCTCATAGCCATACATTGCTACGGGGAAAACCATAGCTTTGACTATGCATACCTTTGTTGGTAGGGTGATATCTCGGCTTTTTATTAAGTTGTCTAGGTTCGCCATAGCTTTCCTCCCAAGAAGTAAACGTGTTTTAATTTCATGGCTGCAGTCACCATCTGTGGTGATCTTGGAGCCCAGGAAAATAAACTCTGTCACTGCTTCCATTTCTTCCCCTTCTATTTGCCAGGAAGTGATGGAAGTGGTTGCCATGATCTTAGTTTTTTTTAATGTTGAGCTTCAAGCCAATTTTGGCACTTTCCTCATTCACCCTCATCAGAAGGTTCTTGAGGTCTTCCTCACTTTCTGCCATTAGAGTGGTATCGTCTGCATATCTGAGGTTGTTGATATTTCTCCCAGCAATCTTGATTCCAGCTTGTGAATCATCCAGCCCAGCCTTTCTCATGATGTACTTTGCATATAAGTTAAATAAGCAGGGTGACAATACACAGCCTTGTCGTACTCCTTTCCCAATTTTAAACCAATCAGTTGTTCCATGTCCAGTTCTAACTTGCTTCCTGGCCCGCATACAGGTTTCTCAGAAGACAGATCAGGTGGTCTGGTACTCCCATTTCTTCAAGAACTTGCCACAGTTTGTTGTGATCCACACAATCAAAGGCTTTGGCATAGTCAATGAAGCAGAAGTAGATGTTTTTCTGAAACTCTCTTGCTTTCTCCATGATCCAGCGAATGTTGGCAATTTGATCTCTAGTTCCTCTGCCTCTTTGGAAACCAGCTTGTACATCTGGTAGTTCTCGATTCACATACTGCTGAAGCCTAACTTGTAGGATTTTGAGCATCACCTTGTTAGCATGTGAAATGAGTGCAATGGTGTGGTAGTTTGAACAATCTTTGGCATTGCCCTTCTTTGGGATTAGAATGTAAACTGATCTTTTCCAGTCTTGTGGCCACTGCTGGGTTTTCCAAATTTGCTGGCATATGGAGTGCAGCACTTTGACAGCATCATCTTTTAAGATTTTGAGTAACTCAGCTGGAATGCTGTCACCTCCACTAGCTTTGTTGTTAGTGATGCTTTCTAAAGGTCCTTTGACTTCACACTTCAGGATGTCAGGTTCGAGCTGAGTGAGCGCACCATTGTGGTTATCAGGAACATTTAGATAGGCCTTATATAGATCCTCTGTGTATTCTTGCCACCTCTTCTTAATCTCATCTGCTTCTGTTAGGTCCTTGCCATTCTTGTCCTTTATTTTGCCTACCTTAGCATGAAATTGTCCTTTGACATCTAATCTCCAATTTTCTTGAAAAGATCTCTAGTCTTTCCCATTCTATTGTTTTCCTCTATTTCTTTGCATTGCTCATTGAGGAAGGCCTTCCTATCTCTCCTTGCTGTTCTCTGGAAATCTGCATTCAGTTGGGTATATCTTTCCCTTTCTCCCTTACTTTTGGCTTCCCTTCTTTCCTCAGCTATTTGTAAAGCCTCGTCAGATAGCCACTTTGCCTTCTTGCATTTCTTCCTCTTTGGGATGGTTCTAGTTGCTGCTTCCTGTACAATGTTACTGACCTCCGTCCAAAGTTCTTCAGGCACTCTGTCTACCAAATCTAAGCCCCTAAGTCTATTTGTCACCTCCACTGTATATTCGTATGGGATCTGATTTAGGTCATACATGGAGGGCCTAGTGGTTTTCCCTACTTTTTTAAGTTTAAGCCTGAATTTTGCAATAAGAAGCTCATGATCTGAGCCACAGTCAGCTCCAGGTCTTGTTTTTACTGCCTGTATAGAACTTCTCCATCTTTGGCTGCAAAGAATGTAATCAGTCTGATTTCGGTGTAGACCATCTGGTGAAGTTCATGTGTACAGTCGCCGTTTGTGCTGCTGGAAAAGGGTGATTGCTATGACTAATGTGTTCTCCTGACAAAACTCTTATCAGTCTTTGCCCTGCTTCATTTTGTACTCCAAGACCAAACTTGCCTGTTATTCCTATTACCTCTTGACTGCCTACTTTAGCATTCCAATCCCCTATGATGAGAAGGACATCTTTTTTTGGTGTTAATTCTAGAAGGTGTTGTAGGTCTTCATAGAGACGGTCAACTTCTTCCTCTTCAGCATCAGTGGTTGGGGCATAGACTTGGATTACTGTGATGTTGAAAGGTTTGCCTTGGACCCAAATTGAAATCATTCTATCATTGTTGAGGTTATACCCCAGTACTGCTGTTCCCACTCTCTTGTTCACTATGAAGGCTACTCCATTTCTTCTAAGGGATTCCTGCCCACAATAGTAGGTGTAATGGTCATCTGAATTAAATTATCTCATTCCTGTCCATTTTAGTTCACTAACTCCCATGATGTCGATGTTCAGTCTTGACATCTCACATTTGACCACATCTAGCTTACCTTGATTCATAGATCTGACGTTCCAGGGTCCTATGCAGTATTGTTCTTTGCAGCATCATGCTTTCCTTTCACTTCCAGACACATCCACAGCTGAGCTTCCTTTTGGTTTTGGCCCAGCGACTTCATTCTTTCTGGAGCTACTAGTACTCGTGTTCTCCTCTTCCCCAGTAGCATAATTAGAATTAGAATTAGAATTAGAAATTTGTCATTGTACTCAAGGTATGAGGACAACGAAATGAGGTGCTCTTCACATCATACAACTGGACAACACCAAATAACATATACAAATAACAATTAAAACAACACTAATAAAAAAAATACAAATATGAATACCATACAAACATGAGGTATACATTTGTTAAGACCACCAGATTCAGAACTCCGCATTTAGCCTGATCACAGCACTTGGGTAAAAACTATGTTTAAATCTACTTGTGCTAGCTTTCAACACTCTATATCTTCTTCCTGACGGTAAGATGGTGACCCAGATGTGAAGAATCTCTCAAGATCTTTTGTATCTTCTTACTACATCCCATATTGTACAAATCCTCCAATGAGGGAAGAGGACAACCAATGATCTAATGGACACCTTCCGACCTGAGGGTCTCATCTTCCAGTGTCATATCGTTTAGCCTTTTAGTTTTGTAATCCATGGGGTTTTCTTGGCAAGAGTACTGGAGTGGGTTACCATTTCCTTCTCCAGCGGATCACGTTTAGTCAGAACTCTCTACTATGACCTGTCCATCTTGGGTAACCCTACATGGCATAGCTCACAGCTTCATTGAGCTACTCAAGCCCCTTTGCCATGACAAGGCAGTGATCCATGAAAGGGAGAACCTATGTACTCAGGGTCTATCTTTGAGGACAGAATAGGCAGTGCTGTCAATTTTGTGAAATTTCAATTTCACAGAAACCTGATTCTGTTTGTACAGTGCATTAGGAATGTACATTATCTATATGATGGTCAGTGGTGTCACTAGTGTTTGCGTCACCCAGGATGGGAGGTCAGCGTGTCACACCCCCCCCCATGATGAATCTCCTCCTCCCAAACCATACAGCAACTTTATTTAACTATAGTACAGGTCATCCAACAAATTAGCACACAACAACAAACTCATGGCCAATTTGATGACACTCACACAATTAAATAAAAGTTCTAGTATTAGCTCTGATACATGGAAAGGAGAACTGACTCATAATAGTGATTTTTAAAAAAAAAAATAGCGATTTTTACATAAAAAGTATTTTCAGTTTTTTGGCCATAGCTTTTGATAGAATAAAGATATGACACTCAGGTTTTTTCATTGAATTCCTCTTGAATTTCTGCCTCCAACAATATATAACACGATGGTATTCTGTAAAAACACACTTAATAAAAATCATGATTTTTACATTAAATGTTTGATTTTGGGTTTTAGGTTTTTGGCCATAACTTTTGATAGAATGAAGATATTACATTCTGGTTTTTTCCATTGAATTCTGGGTGAAATTCTGCATCCAATGGTAAATAGCATGATGATATTATTCCATAAAACCGCTATTTTTAAAAAATTGCGATTTTTACTTTAGAAGTTTTATTTTGGGGTTTTAGTTTTTTGGCATAACTTTTGATAGAATGAAGATATTACACTCTGGGTTTTTTCATTGAATTCCACATCCAACGGTATATAGCATGATGGTATTATCTTTTAAAACCACGATTTTAGCAATTTTGGTCCCTGGGGGTGTCACACACACACACCCGTGCATGTCACTTGGTGCAGCCCGCTCCCCCAACCCACGATGCCACTGAATCTGAATCTGAATCTGAATACCTTTATTGGCATAAAAACACAATACACCCCAACAGGGTGAGCAGACACATAAAAACTCATCTAATTCGCTGTAAGTTGACCTTAATTATTAGGGATAAGAAAAACGCTATTTGTTTAATAAAATTTGCGTCCAGCACATCCAGTAGTTGTTTCACACTCCAGATAACACCAAATTGAGGAATCTGGCCTAACAATGGGATTAGGTGTCGTTCTCTATATCCTGCATGTAATGGGCAGTAAAATAATAGATGATCCAAAGTTTCAACAGCACCTTGTTTGCATGGACATAGTCTTTCCAAGAGTTTGGTCCCTTTAAAACGCCCCCATAAAACCTCTGAGGGTACAACGTTACACCTTGCCAGAGACATTGCTCTACGGGCCCCAGCTTCTTCTAAAATATACAAATAAGCTGGAATTTGGCCCACCTGGACATCCAGATGATAGAAAAGAGGGGAACAGAATTTATTAGCTTCGGAGAGTAAATTAGCTTTATGAATTTCAAGGAATTTGTTTTTAATCATTTTGTAAGCCTCCGCTTGGGTGACAGAGCCAATTATATCAGTGTCAAACCCTATCTGGGAAATCTTGGGTATCCAGTGGTGGGCTGCAAAAAAGTGGTCAGCCAGAAGATGGAAGATTAAAGAATTTTTCTCATTGGGGAAATAAATTTTAAGCCAAAATTTGGTGGCGCGAAGCCAAGCTAAAGTTTCCAATTTAATCTGACCGGACTCCAGACATAACACTGCATACCCAACGCAATTAGGAAGGCCAAAAATTTTCCTCAAAAAAGAGGCCTGCACCTGTTCAAGTGAATAGTTGAAGGCCTGAACCCAAAGAGGAATACCATATAAAATTTGGGCTATTGGTTTAGCCGAAAAGATTTTAAGAGCAGCAGGTATATAGGCGCCCCCTTTATTAAAGAAAAAATGACCAATGGCCTGTGCAGACAAAGTTGCAGCCATTCGGACAGTGTTGCAATGTTGCACCCAGGACAGATTGTAGGTGTAGAGAATACCCAAATATTTAAATGATTTGACCTGTTCTATCACAAAACCTCCAAACACCCACTTAAGGGGCTTCCACGTTTTAGTAAACACCATTCTTTTTGATTTTCCCAAAAAGCAAAAATTTTTGCTTTGATTTTTTGCTTCCGCAAAGCTTTTTCGGGAATAGTGCAGGGGGCCTCAATGTTATTTACATCCAACATTGTCATATAGAGGCGTCGCTGTGGGTTCGACACTTCTCCACTTTATTCTATGATCCAGAAGCGAAGTCTGATTGCTCTTCAACTTTTAGTGAAAGGAGTTGGCGCGAGTGGCCGCCAGTCACCGTTGAGGATTCCCTCCAGTTAATTTCTGAACTAAAGGAGGGTAAGGCTGCGGGACCGGATTCCATTCCTGCGGAATGGATTAGGGGTGATACCGAGTTCTGGGCACCTCTTTTGGCCAAATTATTTTTAGCAGTGAATGCTTCAGGAGTTTTTCCCAAATCCTGGCGGAGCTCGATTTTGGTGCCCATATTTAAGAAGGGCGACAAGACTAAACCAGAAAATTATCGCCCTATTTGTTTGCTCTCTATAGTGGGTAAACTGTATGCGAAACACCTATTAAATCGAGTTAACCAATGGATTAATAAGCAGGACATTATCGGACCTGAACAGATTGGTTTCAGGAAGGGAAAGTCCACCCTTGACCACTGTTTAGTGTTATACCATTTGGCCGTTAAATATTCTCAAAAACTGAAATCGAAACTTTACGTGGCCTTCCTTGACCTCAAATTCGCATTCGATAGCATCGATAGAGAACTCCTGTGGTCCAAATTAGATAAACTAGGAATGGAGCCCAAGTTACTTTATCTTATAAAAGAGCTTCATTCAGGGACCAAATGTCAGGTTAAAATCTCTTCGGACGGCCAATTAACAAAGGAGTTTCTTACTAACAGAGGGGTTAAACAGGGGTGCATTTTGGCCCCAACTTTATTCAACCTGTTTATTAACGATTTGGCCTCTTTTCTGTCCTCAGTGGAGGGTCATGCTCCTAAATTGGGAAAGCATCGCGTCCTGCTACTATTATATGCGGATGATGCAGTACTTCGGTCACGTTCTCGCATTGGCCTAAAGAGACTAATCCATCAATGTCTCATGTATTTCTCCAAAAACAAATTACGCCTTAATTTTGGAAAATCAAAAATAATGGAAAATGCCACTGATTATGATCAATTTATTATTTAGGTTTACCTTTTTGTTTCTATGATGTGATAAATATTTATCTTATTTTGGTATATGTCTGATACATTAGGCCAGTGATGGCGAACCTATGACATGCGTGTCAAAAGTGACATGCCACAACGTTTGGGGTGACACACCAGCGTTCACCAAAGCCTGATAAAAACCCAGTTTATTTTACTCAGTTTTCATTTTTGTAATTATTTGATGCTTCTTTACATAATACATAGCACCACACATGATTGGACTGTATTTTTTGTTTAAATAAATGAATATAAAGAATTGTTTCTCTTTTGTTTGGGAGGGAGGTTGACACACCAGCAGAGTCAAGTTAAACTTCCTGAGTTTTGACACACCGAGCCCAAAAGGTTTGCCATCACTGCATTAGCCAAATGTATTTTTAAAATGTTCCTTCTGCCTACAAGTGAAATATTTGTGACCATTGTGATGCAACCTTATTTTGATCCTCTTCTTTAAATCACTCATATTAGCATACTGGGCAGAAATGTACAATGAGATATAGTGATGCAGTCTGCAGACCATGCAAACACTATAAGCCAGGAACACTGGGGCCCAAATCCTAATTAACTTTCCAGCAATGACATAGGTGCCCCAATGGGGCATGTACTGTATCCTGCAATTGAGGGGGGGGGGCAGTCACAGAGGCCTCCTCCAGGTAAGGACATGTTTGTTCCCTCACCTCAGAGCTGCATTGCCCTTACCTCGGTGCTGGAAAGTTGGTTAGGACTGAGCACTTAAGCATATAACAGTATAGCAAAATTTAAAAAAACGTTCATGTTTAACTGATTACCAAATTTAATGAAAATATGCATCCAAAAATACTTTATTTTCCCCAAAATAGTAAATGTTCACCAAATTTTAGACCATATAATAATTCTAAAGTGATAGCCACATAATGACATCTTGTCATTTTCGTAAATTATTTGACAGTAAAAAAATGTTTTTGTCTCCCAAAATACTAAATGTTCACAATATAATCCTAACCCTGCATTTGGGGGCAGGACTCATAATTATGCTAGCTGAATAATAGTATTGTCGCGTAAAGTTAGTGTTATACATTTGGTGAACATTTACTAAATTTTGTATAGCCATTTTTTTTAGAGCACAATGCTTAGGGGTTCACAGTTTACAGCACAATCCTAGCGTGCTCTTAGCATCAACACTACGTGGTAGCGTCGACACGTCATCAGTAGCGCCGATGTGGGGGCGCCGATTGTGCCTTGCTTGTAGACCACTCACTTTGGCAACTAGTGTCAAGCTCAGCTTGTTGCCCCCCCCCCTAAAGCAATTGCCCTCCACACCCCACACAACCACTGGCCGGAGTGTCATCATATTCCAATGAAAAATGCTTTTCAGCAGAAACCCAGGCAAAGATTTCCCTAAATAGCTATTTCATTCAGAAAAGAGCTGGTAGCCTTTTTACTTATGAGGATATATGCGGGGAAAAACATGCAGCCAAGATTTGACTCAGGGCACAGCAAACCTATTAATATGCTGGGCTGTTCTAAGTCCATTACATTACATTACATTACATTACATTACAGGCAGTTGTGTTGGGGCTGGCAGTTGTGCTGGCCTCCAAAAGCCAAAATCCGCCTCCAAAGGCCAAAATCCGCTTCCATGCTGTCTAAGCCTGCCTGAAGTGGGGGGTTGGGGAGGCAGAAGGGAAGTTTTTTGGGGCATGGGTGATGGGTGGGTGGGCTCATCGGTGGGCTGCCCTGGGGAGGGGGATGGAGTGAGGATCTGGCCCTTATTGCAGATCCTAACCGCTGTCCCTGGCCCAGTCGGCTTTGTCCTGGCCTCTTCAAGTTACGCCAGCAAAATTGCTGCAAGCTCTGAGTAGCCCTATTGGGACTGCTGGAGCTTACCCCTTACCCAGTGGTGTCATTCAAATGATTTAGGAACAGGAACTCACTTTTGAGTTCAAATTCAAATGTTGAAAAAAACAAACAAAAAAACCGGAAGCAGCCACGGAGCCCGTTAGGATCCGGAACGCCCGTTCTGGTCCGTTCCCCCCTGAATGTCATCACTGCCCTTACCCCAAGGTGGGGTATCACCTTACCCCAAAGCAGCATCCTGCACTGCACTGAATGCAGTGCAGCCCTCCCAGCCTGCCTGTTCCAGCACAGGATAGGACTGGGTTGCCAGTTACTCAGTAAGAAATAAACTGCATTCAGCGCAGTGCAGTACCTTGCCTCTTGGTGACCAAACTAATAATTGCGAAGGAAGCATGTTTGGCACTTTTTTTTGAAAACGTCATCAGCATTTTTTATTTTCTTACAGTGATTTAATGCATTAAACGGGTGCACAGAATGTTGATTGAGATCTTCTGATGGTTCTCAGGATAATTTGCAGTAAATCAGCAAAGGATTCCTGACTTCCGATACTTTAACATCAAATGCCAACAGGCCCCAGTTCTCTAACCTGCTCTACAGGCAAGCTGTATATTTCTGCCTCTCAGTCCTTCTTGTTGTAAAATGATACTTTGTGCTTAATAGTACTGACACAACTTGCTCTTCCTAAAACTTTGATGGGAAGTCTATTGGCCTTGCACTTATCACTTCTCTCTCAGCCTCAGTGTTCCTCATCTGCAAAATAGGAGCAGGAATTAATTGGTTGCTTTTGACCAGGACTAGTTTCCTTGTTGTACTGACATATGATGACAACCCTTTTAAGCAAATCCACATCTGCCTCTGTAAACACCCATCGGCATGAGCAGGTCCTTGATTTGAGTTTACAGCAATAATATTTACCAATCCCCAGGCTGTGCCCTCGTGGCCTCTCTCTACCCCCACACCATAAGGAGACACAATGCCAATCTTTAGTTTGTCTTTCTTGATTAAAAGAAGCCGTTCTTCTTTTCGGTGAGTTCTTTCGTTTGATAATTGGGTGGGGAAACAACACAGCCGCTGAAGATTCTATTGTGTGATTTATCTCTGTTACCTCCCCCCACCAACTCCCCTTCTCTATCCAGGGCTGCTGACTTGCAAAGTTGCTGTAAGCCCCTGCATCAAAGTTTTGCTCATCCTACTGAATGACAATTCTTCATAAAAAGGACAATAAAATAAAAAAATTAAGAGGGTGACTCAGCAGATTTTTTAAGATGGCTATATATTTTTCTCATATAACCAAAATTATACTATGTTTCTTGTCCCTGGCATCTAGTAGTCAGAGGTATACTGCCTTTGCATTTGAAGATTCCACATCACAATCACGATTGATAGCTGCCTCTGCAGCACCTCTGGCTGAGGAATTGTTTATAATTTGCTCTGTTTTTATGTTATGCTTAACTGAAGTGCTGTGTCCCATGGACTCCTGTTTTCTGCTGTGGCCATTGGGTGGTCATCCTTGGAGTTGATTCTGAATATCTACAAGTAGGACAGGAAAGGACCCCTATCAGAAATCTGCTGCTAATTCATGTAGAAAGTTCTGTCAGGAAGTAGTTCTCTAGAGCAGTGATGTTAAACCTCTCTCATTTCACAGCACACAGACAAGGCGGTTAAATTGTCCAGGCACACCATCAGTTTTTGGACAATTGATAACTGCCTCTGCACTGCACTGCCGGTGGGTGGAAAGCTCAGATCCCGCAATGGCACTACTAGTAAATTACTCTCTCCCAAATTCCTGTGGCATCTGCGGACCATTTGTAGCACACTGATTGAAAATCGCTGCTCTAGAGTCTCAGGCAGGCACAGCTTTTGCCTTGCCCTGCTACATTTTTTTAAAGCTACCGAGAATTGAAACTGGGACCTTCTGCAGGGCCAGCCCCTCCATGAGGCAACTGAAGTGGTTGCCTCAGGCAACAGATTGGTGAAAGGCGCACATCTCTTTCCATCTAGTTGCCTCTTCTACTCCCCCTTCCTCTCTGTGTATTGGAAAAAGGAAGAAGAGGACAAAGAGAAAGAAGAAATGTAGTGGGAAGGAGAGTGCTGAGCTAGAATATGGGAGAGTGGGAGGATCAGAGGCTGGCCCATCATTGGGTGGGAGGGCAACATTTGGCGACAGGGGGACTGGAGTCCGCTCTGGCCGTCTGCATGCAAAGCATGTGCTCAACTCTGTCCCTGGGTCAGGGCCGGGCCATTCAAAAGATCAACTGCAGTAGTCACCTCAGACAACAGACTGGCGGGTGGCTACCTCTATTCTCCCCCTCACCGCCACTGATTGTCCTCCTCCAAACCGCTTAGATTGGAAAAGAAAGAGGGAGCCAGAGCAGAAGAGGAATTGTGGAGGAGAGGTGGGCTAGAATGTCTCTGATAGCTAACCATCTCTACCTTCCTCTTGCCTTCCATTCCCTTCTTTCTTGTCCAATCTAGGTAGGAAGATGAGCAGAGGCTAGACTCTGCAGTGATTTTCAACCTATTGGCGTACCTAGGGGGGGCCGGGGATGTAAATGCTCCCGAGTGCCAGGCAGGAGGGGCAGCAAAATTGGCACTCTCCTTGGTTGCTCCAACCATTGTCACTCCGCTCCTGGGGCTGCCCTCTTTCTCCTCCACTTTTTTGTAAGTGGAAGAAGAGGAGGGCGCCCCCTGGAGCATCTTCTGGGAGCTGGGAAAGCCACGCACAGCATCCCCAACCCTCAGAAGGCCTTCTGGAGGCCAAAAATTGTCCAATTTTCCAATTTTCAAGCAAAAAATTGAACTGACAGTTTTGGGCCTTCTGAGGGCCAAGGAGGCCTCATGTACCCGCATGTACACAGCTGGCATGTGGCTGGGTGAGGGTGCATTTGCCAGCAGTGTTGCACATGAGGTCTTCTCTGGACCTCAGTACACCTCTGGGGAGAGGCAGTGGGCATGAAGGGGGGCACTTCCAGGTGGGGGGGTGGCACCCCTAAAGGGGTGCTGCTGGGCATCAACCCCCCAGGAATGCCACTGTTTCAACCACAGTACTGTGGCACATTGGTGTCTGCAAACGTATCAGTTTGGGGGAGGGTCATACTTTAGTAGGGCTGTTGGGGGATGTGAGTCCCCAGCTGGCTGGCAGTGTGGTGCACCTTGTCAATGGTAAAAAAAACCTGATGGTGTGCCTTGACAATTTTAGCACCTTCTCAGGGCGTAATCCTAAACTGAGTTAGGCTGGCATAAGCAAAGCCAGCAAAGTTTGGTCAGCACAAGGGACACCTTAAAGTATGTTTGGACCACTCTTGGAGTCAGAGAGGCCAGCACACAGATGTGAGCCATCCTCCCTGACTCTGAGAGTGGTCCAAAAACGCTTTATGGTGGCCCTTGTGTTGGCCAAACTTTGCTGGCTTATGCCAGCCTAACTTCAGTTCAGGATTGCACTCTTATTGTGGCATGAGACGAAATAAATTGGAAATTGCTAGGCTAAAGCAGCACCAGGTACCAGAAAGGTGGGGCCCATTTGGTACGGCACTACTTACGGGGTCCAGAAGCTTTAGGGCTGGCCCTATCCTGGAAGGGATGTTTGAAGTGTAGTTTGAACCCAAGTGATGGTGATGTGGACCCACAACTCTTGCTCCTCCATAACATAAAGAGTATAAACATAACATAGACATAAATACATAGAAATGAAATCCATGTATTGCTTTATGCTGTTGAATGAGCCTGAAATGTTTTGATGGGGCAGGCTATAAATACATGGGAATCAATGAACAATTGCAGAGCAGAGCAAAACAGTGGAATCCAGTGAAGGAAATATTTGTCCTCCTCCTCCCAATTGTGTCCTTTACCCTTAAGATCCACTTGTATCAAGATCCACTTCAGTTCTGTGGTGGAGTCTGCTGCAAGCAATTGCTTTTGAACTTGCTTTCAACCTCCTGGCTGACTCCATCACTGCTTAAAATAATCGCTGACCACTGAGGTTAACCTCTTTTTGTCTGAGAAAAACCGACACAGTGTCAATTTGGGGCACTTCCTTGTTGAGTGTGTGACATTAAACTGCCTCCTGCTCTCCCAACTCTCTTCAAACACGCCTCTGGACAAGCAAAGAGGGAAGGCATTTCAGCAAAACTACCTGCAATTCTTTGCTCTGCCTAAATGGCCTTGAAGCCAGCCATGCCTAGAGTGACATTATGGTCCCCTTTTAGCAAAGGCAGGTAAACAAACCTGCAGAGAACAGAAACCCAATTGTCCTCCTGGTCTTTAAACTTCATGGGAGTCTCTTAAACAATGTGAAGGAAAAACTCACATTTTTTAAGCACCTAGAAATTGCTGTATATTTTTTTTCTAATAAGCAGATGCTTAAAGAACACTCAAATCTCCAAATAAATATTCTCTGGAATTCTGATTTTCCGCCCCCCCAATGGTTTCAGTGGCATTGTGATTATCTGGATTGATGGTGTTTTGACATTTTTTGATGTTCTTTTAAAAATATGTTTCTTGGCATATGAGATTGACCCATGTTTTGGAGGCACATGGATGTTGTTTGTGGTTTAACCAAAACTACACTTAAAGGAGAAATTTTGGATCAGGCTATGGCTGCAATCCTATACCCACTTTCCTGGGAGTAAGCCCCATTGTACATAATGGGACTTACTTCTGAGTAGACATGCATAGGATTGTGCTGTATAATATTTATTCTCCCCATCCTACATACAGTTCCACTGCACAAGCCAACAATATTCACTTGCACAGAACTGTACTGAGAGGTTCAAGATGTAAAGGATGGGAGGGCCCTTTGGAGGTAATCTAGGGACAATTCACAGCTTGTGGTGAAAAGGCAACTGCCTTTTCTCTGTCTGCTCCCCACCCGCAGTCAATCCATCTTGTACAATCTGCTGCCACGTGCAAAATTGAGGCCCCTATGGCCACCCCCAAAAAGTCACAGATTTTGTCGTGTGTTCACAAGATCACAAGTTATTATTTATTGAAATCATTTCAAAGAGTAAGCATGCACTTAAGCCTACAATTTTATGTGTGCTTGCCAAGATTCAGAAGTAAGCCTCACTGGACACAGTGGGACTTACTTCAATTGTAAACACAGATAGGATCAAGCTGCACAGCTGAAATTCTTTGTACATGTACTTGGGAGTGAGTCCCACTGAACCTCAGAGGCGATTATACAGTAGGTAAGTGCCCCTAACTTCAGGATGCTAGAAATACTCACCTTAAATCACTTCAGCCTTTCTTTGCAAAAAGTCCAGCAGAAGGCTGTTTCACTGATGTTTATCCAACAAGAGGCAAATTTTTTAAAAAATAATTGCTTGTGTACTTTTGAATAATAACGAAGGCAAGTGTTTTTTAAATGAGAAATATTTTTATTTATTTGCATGTAATGAAGCTAAATCACAAATTGCAAAAGTTAAACTTGGCAAAGTGCAATTTAAAAACAGAACAGTAATGCACCTTTTGCACCTTCTGAATTCAGTGGGGCTTAATTATGAGGAAAATTATGCAGTAAAAATTGATACAAAAATGCTTTTTAGAAATGGATACTTTTTAAACGTTAGCATGAGCCAAACAAATAAATATTTAAGTACTACATTTATTCTGTCACTAAATGAAGTGGAAATATCACTTTGCAACAGTGTCCAAGCAATAGAGATTAGACACTTCATAATATTCATTGAATTTGGAAAGCAAAATTGAATCCAAAATAAAAATGTACACAACTATGTCTCACTCTGTGTTGGTAGTTGTGTGTATGCTTTTTGTTGTAATATATTGTTGAATTCCCCTCCAAAGAGCCTCCAGAGACTGAAATTAAATGAGCAAGAAAAAGAAAAGTACCGTGGTCTCCTTCAAACACCTATGTTTATGAAACTTGCGCCAAAGGGTGTGTGTGTGTGTGTGTGTGTGTGTGTGTGTGTGTGTGAGAGAGAGAGAGAGAGAGAGAGCGAGCGAGCGAGCGAGCGAGCGCTCATATCTGGATAAACGCAGAAAGTGAAATTCACCAACCTGCTCCTATGAACAAATATGGTTAAAGCTCTAGGAGTTTTCAGGAAGAAAGAGACACCCCACACACACCCCTTTTCAGTGAGGTGGGTGGGTGGATTTCAATCTTGCACCCTACCCGTACACAGGCCGCTTTGGGCTTTTCTAAAAACCTTTTGATCTCCAGCAGGGAGGAATCTGCAGCTTGCCAAATCCTTCTCATTGGTTTGCAGTGGCCTCCCTTCCCCTCCTCTAAAAAAAGAACGAGGTGGGCTGCTCAAAGGAGCCCTTGGAGAGACTCTTCGTCGCCCTTGATGGCTTTCGCCCCCCCCCTTCCCGGCCGCCTAAATAGGTTCAAAGTACAGCGCAAAAAGTTTGGCAAGCGAATTGTCAGTGCAGTCAATTCCCTGCAACGCCAGGCGGAGAAAATCCAGGTTTCTCTCGCGGCGCGTCCTTTCCCCCCTCCCTCCGGCCCCCTCCCCCCCCCCTCCCATTTGCATCTTGCAAGAATGCCCCCGCCTGCCCACTTCATTTGCATATCTTATATTGCCTAATGGAGACCATCTAACTGGAGTAGAGGCCCGCGGAGGCATCCTCCAGGGAGATTCTCCAGGGATCCCGGGACAGAGCAGGTGTCAGCTCGCAGCTTCGGGGCTTACAATCCAAAAACGAAAACGTGGATTTCTGGCGAGGGCGGGTTTTTTCCACCTTTCCTCCCCCCTTCCCTATCCTTTCCCCCCTCCCTCCCTTTCTCTCTCGCTCCCCTGTTTTAAAATGGTGTCCAAACTGAGCGCTTTGCAAGAAGAACTCCTGAACGCGCTGCTCACCTCCGGAGTCACCAAAGAGGTCTTGATCCAGGCGCTGGAGGAGCTGATGCCCGCCTCCAGCCCCGCCGCGGCCGGCGGCGCCTACGGGGTGAAGCTGGAGAACCTGCAGCTGTCCCCGGGGGGGCAGCGGCGGGGCCGAGACTGACAGCAAGCCGGTCTTCCACACGCTCACCAACGGGCACAGCAAGGGCAAGCTGTCCGGGGACGAGGGCTCGGACGACGGCGACGAGTTCGACACCCCGCAGATCCTGCGCGAGCTGCAGGCGCTCAACACCGAGGAGGCGGTGGAGCAGCGGGCCGAAGTGGAGCGGATGATCAGGTGAGACGGGGAGTGCGGGGAGAGGGCTTGCGGGGTCGCAGGGTTGGGCTGCCTCCCCTAGTGCCTCGGAAGCGTCTCGGGCGCGACATCTTGCCTAGGAAGTTTTGTAAAACACACACACGCATTCTAATTGGTATAATTAATTTTAAAAACTCATGGGCTGAATGGAATGCCAAACCAACCCCCAAGATCACCCCACGCCCATTTTCCCCACGTTTTTCCATGGGAACAATCTCTCTCTCTCGCTCTCTCTCTCTCTCTCGCTCGCTCTCTCTCTCTCTGTGTGTGTGTGTGTGTGTGTGTGTAAATTACATTTTACTTTTCCACTATAACTCTCCCCCCCCCCCGCTCAGCACTGCGCTTCCTCAGACTGAAACAATGACTTGAGTCACTGGAGGCCTCAAACGATTTTTATCACCGAAACAAACAAAACGTCTGAAAGCAGACATAAACATGAAGGTCGGGCGACCGCGTTGCTAAGAGCGAGCCTCCAACTTTGGTCCGCTTTGCTGAACATCGATGAAAAATTGGTTCAAAACCAAAGCACTCGCGCCTTGGCAGGTTGGGAGCACCGCAGCCTGTGCGCAAGTCCCTCTGTGGCGTCCTCACGGTTGCAGAGTTGCAGGCTAGAAATGGGGGAGATTCGCTTTCTAAATCCTTCTCTCACTTTCACGGACACTGAATGAAAACAGTTGTGCCACCATGAACACACGCCATAATTTTCCATTCATTTCAAGATGTTAAACGCCCGGAAATTCTGCCCTTTATTACAGTTTAAGGAGAGGCAACATTTTGGGTGGGGAAAGTTCTGGCGAATCAATATTTAGGATCGTTTCCAAACAAGGCAGGCTAAAGAACCGATTGAACAGATCGTGGCTGGTTTAAACGGGCTCACCTGCAAGGGGACTGTCCAAGTGCCCTCTAACTTCCTGAACCCTCCTTGCCCCTCCCCTCAAACGCTTATTAAAAATGAAGGGAGGCAAATTAGGGACAAAGGAACAAAGTAAGGTGAGAGCGATTGCGTTCAGGTTGCATTGTTTCAATGTGTGTGTGAGGGACGCATATAATAATATAACGTCCAGACCCAAAGATACATCATGTGTCTATGTAATAGACTGATAAATATAGATTAATTGACAGGCACTTTGTTTTTACAAACCAATTTAGTTATAACAACCCACTTAATACATGTTATTAGCCTGAATGCCCGAAGTAGAATGGTGAATGCGGACAGCCACATGGGAAACTGACAAGCGTAGGCGAATTTTGTGATTCTGCGGGAAGTCCGCCGTAGTTTCCTCTCTTTTTCGACGAAAAAAATATATACACCTTTTCCGCGTCCCTTGGAACGCAGAGGTCTACAGTTGCGTGTTCAGGCATTCACCAAGCCCGTCTTTGGATCGCCAGCGTTCACGTGTGAATGCCCACACTCACTAAAATGGTGGGAGAGTTTACTCATAAATGCATCAAGTCACTTTAGTCGCATTTCCTGTATAGTGTGTACAAGGGCACACTCACTCCTCAGGAAGAATCATGGAAAAATTGTTAGCGTCAATACGCAGTAGAAACTTCAGCCGAAAAGTAGCCTTCAACGGTTAAAAATCTCCCTCCTACTAAAATATATAATATTCTGGGATACTCGCTATTTACGTAAAATGCACTAATATTGGTCTCTCTCGCGCGCGCACACAGAGTCTAAATTGATTCGTATTCAGACTGAAATCCCAGGCATCGTGGACACATGAAAAAAACGGGGGGGGGAGGAATTCGTCGTTTTCTTCATTTTTGTTCGCGTATCTCCAGTCCGGCTACAGGATTCCTAAACAGAGAGGCGTGATTTTGATGAAAAGGGAATTTAATAATAATTAACTTCACGTAAACCCTTCCGCTTCCTAGTAAGATTTTTTTGTTCCCTTCCTCCCAACGCATTTTGACTACCAAGAGCCCCGCTCGCTTTCCTTCCTTCCCCTTCCCCAACTCTTAAGTCTGTTAGTTGAGGGCGATCCCTCCAGATGTGTCTTCCGACTGAAAGCCAGCTGTGCGGCTTTGACAAGTTGGTTACTAATTATCCCGCGGTAGTTTGCAGATTTTTTTTCCTTAGCAAAATATCAACTAAATAAACTCTGGTATTTATTAACCTCCGCCTCAATTTAAAGAGAAGCTGGGAATTATTCCCGGTTTAAGTCGATCTTGCAAGTCAACCTGGAAGCCCAGCCACTGACAATGATGACTTGCAAGCGAAAGGTAACTTTTCCAATACATATTGCTGGATTTACTGTGAGAACGGGATATATTTGCTGACAGTTGTCTCTGTGATTAGAAAGGGCTTCCGGACTTGAATATGGGAACTATAGCACATCTTTGAAAATCAAATTGGTATGGGAAGGGTGAGTTTTAGGAGACTGGGGAGAAATCCATTTATTAAACTTGTTGATTGGAAGAACAGTACTGACTTTACAGTAATTCGATGGGATTTACTTTCAAGTTTGCAGAGATCCCATCGAGTTCTTAGGACTTATTCGATCCAATGCACGTCTGTTTATTCGGAAGTATATCTGATTGTGTTCTCATTGGGCTTACTTCCAAGTAAGCGTTCCATTCTGAATACATTTGGTTAGAATTGGGCTGTCATCCTTTGCTCATTTACTTGGAAGTAACCCTTACTGAACAAAGTGGGATTTACTTCTGCGGATTAGACCATTCGGTCGTGGGGAAACATTTACCTTTAGATATGCCTTGGTTTGACTGCGCATTTCCTGGACTTTGGTGGGAACAAAATCGAACTAGTTCTGCAGTTATTGGTTGGGAGTCTTTTCCAACCTCGGTCCTAACTAACCAAGTGTGTTTATTTATTATATTTTTATCCCGCCTTTCCCGTTTATTTATTTATAATATTTTTATGGCGTCTGTGGGTGGGCGTTGAATGCGGCTAACACCCACATAATAGAACAATAAAAGTTTTTTTGGAAGTAAGACTCGGTTTCGATGGGACATACAGTACTTGAGAGAAACTTGAAAGTTTAAGCTTACAGCTGAACAAACTGATCCTCCGAGTTAGCTCGAATTCAAACGAAAACAAAACTCAGTTCAATGAGACTTATATCAAAGGCAATTATATTTTCAGATTGCAACCAGAAATACTTAGCCGTTTACTGTTGACCGGCTCCAGTCCATACTCTGCAATTTCAAACATAAAATTCTGTATTTTCAATTAAAGTCACTTCTGAAGAGTTACAGGAAAAGGTGGAACCTGAGCTAAGGTGTGCCTCCCTCCATCTTGCTACGTGTCCCGTACAGAAAAGCGAATTCATTTGAAATTGGTGGAAAACCGTAACACCGCAATGGCAAACATCCACATTTACTCGGAAGTAAAGTCGCATTGAATTCCGCAGTATTTACTTCTAGGTAAAAAAAAAAAACTTGTTCAGGGAGGTCGGTATGGGGGGGGAAGTAACATTCATCGTATGCCTGTTTACTCGGAAGTAAACACCGTTTGTTTCAGTGGGACACACTCTCTATAAGACGCGTGAATAAATCTGCCAGTCTCAAACCTGTTCCCTCCACGCAGCAACGGAGTGACTCCGCATAAGCCGAAGACCAGAAAGCAAAGCTTTTGTTTCGCTCTTTGTGTCCTCCGCTTGTTTACAACATTCCTCTCAAGTGATCGGAGCACGTGGAAATCGTGGGGTCACCCGTACACGACGACTCTGCAAGCGGCTTAGGCGGCGACCCTAAGCGCGCTTACTAACCAATGAGGCTTTTTAAACGCAGCGGGGGTGACTTCGAACATGCCGAGGCATGGGCTGAATGCCTGCGTGCACTTCCTCGCGAGGAAGCCCCACGTTGACGTCAGTGGAATTCGCTTGCGGAGAACCTGAATCGGATTCAGCCGCGCGCTTATTGGGTGGGTTGGGGACCCCCGGGAACTACAACGAATTTCCATAGCCGATTGGCTCCACCCAACATTTCCCCTTTGCATCCCATTGTTTTCAAGGCCCTTTGCCCCCATGAGCTCCTGCTAGCCCCAATTCACTTCACTTCAGTTCAGCTCTGCTCTCCAGAGCAATGCCTTGTACGTCCCTCCCTTCAGCAGCCCAGTCACACAGCATGCAGTGCAGCCCACCCCGAGGTCAACGTGCAGAGGCTGGCAGACAGCCTTCAATCGCTGACCTTGGATCAGTCAAAGGGAGAAGACCCGTTCAGGGGCTCTAGTCGGTAGTACAAACCCACACACCCACCTCTGTTTTACTTCTACATGGTCCAGGTGAAGGGACTTTCCAGCCCACTCTTCCTATAGGCAGATTACTCAGATATGTCTCTCTGCGATCAGTGAGGTTACTCCCAGGTAGGTGTGTATAGGATAATTTGACAGGGTCCTTCTGTCCTTTCCAGATTCTAATATCCACTTCCTTGTATTTTATTGTAGGTTTTTTATTTAAGCACATGGGCTGATGGCAATTGCTGGTGGAGTCAGGGGCTGGTCAGGTTTGGCACCACCTGGCTGCACCAACCCTTGGGACTCCCTGGGACTATCCATGAGAGTGGTAGTGCCCAGTGCATGAGAGTGGTAGTGCCCAGTGCACCAATGGAGGGGGGAGCGCAAGGATGACATGGGGGCCCAGTGCAAGCCTTTGCCCCAGGGCACCAGTACCAGTACTGATTACAGTGTTATTTTTAAAAAAATAGTGGCTGAATTTTCGATCTGTAGTTTCTTAAAAGGGCTCACCAGGAACATGTTTTTTGAGTGCCCGATCTCAGTCCTAGAAATATGTAAAATGTATTACAGTAATTCAATCAAACATTATTTGTTTTTCACCAAATAATTTCAGATGCTCTCAAGATGTTCTCCAGTTAAGACTGGCCACTTCCATCTGCCTTTAGCCGATCCTAGATTTCTTCGGGGTTTATGAATGTTTCTCATTTATATCTATACCTCTTTTCAGCATGTGTGCGCATGCACACGCACACACAGTAGTATATACTGCTGTATTTACCATCATATTTAATTGCAAAAAAATGAAAAAATGAAAATGCGTACAAGGCACAAACATATTCTCACAAGGACATTCTAAATTTATGCGGAGTGTATATTACCTGATACAACAAAACCAAGTATTTATGTGAAATCAATTTTTCTGTCTGTCCCAACCTGATGGCATGGGAGATCCCTAGCCATATAAACTTCCAGCACGTGGAATTCCGGCTGTTATTAATTTATTTCTATAAATCATCAACAGAAAGACACACAAGAGCTTGCGATTAAAGACAAGGAGGGTTATTCATTGGTGAAGCTGTAAATCAAATGTGGGGGGAGAGAATGTTGGTTGGTTGAGAAGGGAAAAGGGAAACCCTAAACACAATTTTTTCGCCCTCTTCTTTCAAAGCATGCTCTTAAATAAATAAACAGAAGCGTGGTAGTTTTCACCACCTTGCAGGAAGCTTCCTCAAATATTGTCTTCTCCTGAAATGCTGTCTAGCAGCCTTTGGCAGAGCGTAAGAAGCTTGTTCTGGTTGTGATAAGGCATGTTGTCCTACAGGCGTGTAGATTTGAACTCAAGGCTCAGTGAAAGGCACACTCCCTTCACTAGAATGTTGTCTCTAGAATGTTATTTTGTGTGTGTGTGGGGGGGGGAGAAATCAAAGAGGAATTGCAAAAGGTGCAGTCTGCTTCTATGCATGCTTACTCAGATGTTGTTGTTGTTGTTCATTCGCTAAGTCATGTCCGACTCTTCGCAACCCCATGGATCACAGCACGCCAGGCCTCCCTGTCCTCCACTAGCTTCCGGAGTTCACCCAATTTCATGTTCATCGCTTAGGTGACACTGTCTAACCATCTCATCCTCTGCCGCCCCCTTCTCCTTTTGCCTTCAATCTTTCCCAGCATGAGGGTCTTTTCTAAAGAGTCCTCTCTTCTCATGAGGTGGCCAAAGTATTTGAGCTTCAGCTTCAGGATTTGTCCTTCTAGGGAGCAATCAGGCTTGACTTCCTGTAGGATTGACGGATTGGATCTCCTTGCAGTCCAGGGGACTCTCAAGAGTCTTCTCCAACACCATAATTCAAAATTACTCAGATGTAAGTCCCACTATATTCAAAGTGGCTTATTCCCAGGAAAATGCACACATAACAGGTTTGCAGCCCTAATGACACTAATTGGGGGGAGTTGGTTAAAAAAAGAAGAAGAAACCGTTTAAGGAATGATCAAACACAAGATCACCACCTGTATTTTGTGCTAATAAATCTGGAATAAATAAGCTGCTGTTTGAGACATTGTTGACACAGGCAGAAGAATGAGGTGGTAGAATGGACTGTGCTGCATCAAACTGCAGGGTGGCTGCCTTATATTTGAATGCTCTCCTATAAGTGTTCAGCAAGTAGAAAACTAGAAATTGCTGGCAAAGGGTTGGGAGAGAGCCTTGTTCTCGGCTGGGCAAGTTTTCTCAATGTGGGGGATGGGTTTATTTGAAGTTAATTTTAACTTTTACAATTTTTAAAATTTGATATTCAAAGTGGACAAGTCAATTGTCTTCTTGCATTGCTAGCAAAATGGACCAGCAGTTAAATCAAAGGGTATAGTAGTAAAAGCAGTTAAATCCCCAGCATCAAAGGGTAGCTGGGACAGCTTCTTGCTGTGATGGGTAATCAAAACCTCCATGTACAGAGGCAGTTTACCTCTGGAAATGAAACAAAAAAAGGGGGTTAACGTAGCCCTTATGACCTGCTCGTGGAAGCCCAGAGACACTGTTGGAAACAGAATGCTGAGGTAGAATATGGAGCTCAGTCTGACCTTGAGTGTAACTTGGGTGGCAGTCCTATATTGCTTTCCTGGGAGTAATCCCCATTGAACATGCTGGGACTTTCTTCTGAGTAGATCATATTTATAAGATTGCGTTGTTGGTCTCATGATCAGGAATATGGATTAATATCCTAATGGCTTAGCTGATGGCTTAAAAAAAAGGGAAAGGTTGGGATAAAATGAAATACATAATTCTTCTCCCTATCTGGTTTGCAGACCTGAGCAGTATGCCAATTTCATCTTCCTAAAAGTGTTTAGAAAAATTATTGTGATGAAATAAATTTTGTGAGTTTCATAGATATTTGCACAACCATCCCTTTACAGATTCCTGAACCTGCATAGAAGACAGTGCAGCTTCATGAAACAAACATGAAAGTCAGTGTTTTGTTAGAAGCTTGAGCTCCTACGTATATTTACCAGAGAGTAACAGCCCAATCCTGAGCTGCTCGGCTGCCCGAGAGAGCAGTGGAAGCCAGGCGGCTACCACTGCATCCTACAGCAGCCAGGCAGCCACAGGAGGCTCCACAAAAGAAGAGGGCTTTCATCCACTTTCCTTTCCCCACAGTAAGGGCGCAGGTGGGTGAGCAGTCTACTTGCCTCTGTGCTGGCTCTGCAGCTGATGCAGAGGTGAGGGCCTCCACGTTGGGCCACGCAGCCTGCCACAAAGGTTAGGATCAGCAGCGAAGGTCACTGCCGGTTCTACCCCCCACTCCACCCCTCCCCTCAACCAGGAACTCTCTCCCGCCTGGCCCCAAAAGGCTGCAACACCTGGCAAACAGTGTACTCACCCTTTGCCAGCTTGCAGGTCTGCTTCCAGGTGCTGCAGGCGGCGGTTGCCCAACACCAGCAGTAATGGCTTACCACCCGTGCTGGAGGTGCCTCATGACACCTTTTGTGACCCAAGCTAAGTCTATTAGGGTTAGACCCTAAATCGTATTGAAATCTGTGGGACCTCCTTCTGAGTAAACACATTTGCATGAGAAGAGGAAACAGGGATTTTAGACTGAGTGAGTTTCTCCTGTCCTCTTTGTTTCTTTGGCTCACGCTGCATTGATTTCCATCCCCGCTTAACCAAAATGAATTCTAGAATTAGAGGATGTGCTGCTAGTTGCAGATTTCAATTTCTTTGGTTCTGTGGCACCTTTCCCCCTGACCAAAGCGCACTGATAAAACCCTACAAAAAGAGGTTTGATTGTCTACATGATTGCATCAAGAATCTTTGTGTACAATTGTATCAATGCAAACAAGGCCACGCATACAATATCTAAGCACACCACAAACAAACTCTTAATGCAGTCCTACATTTCATCACAATGGAGTTACACCCTAACCTGGAATATGCCTCATCCAAAGGGCATTGAATCACCCCATTTTTTAAATTTAGCATCTTTTTTTAAAAGAACAGTAGGAAGAAGAGGGATCTCTTCTGAGGTATAAGAGTTGCTACCAATTTATGCTCGGAGACATGCATTGGTCTTTCCTTTTTCATTACAACTCAGGCCAAGAGGAGATGACTAGGTCAAGATCACATACAGCTCAGTCCTACGCATGCATACTCAGGTCCACTGAGTGATCTTGATCTAGCCACCATTGCTCAGTCTCAGCTACCTCTCAGGATTGTTGCAAAATGGCTAAGTGGCAGGTAAACCTTTCGGTCCCACTGGCGAATGGAAATGTGACATGCACCATAAATACGATTGGGATTTTTTGTTAAAGACGCATAAAAACACAAATTTTTATGTTATAATATCCAAAAAGAAACAGAAAACATTGCATTTTGGTGTTTATGACATTTTCCAGAAATTAAGGGCGCAATCCTATACTGCACTGAAATGGCTGGCCAACACCATATCCTAGCGCAGTATAGGCGAAGCTGGAGCCTCTCCATGGCAAGGGAGCGAGAACTTGGAGTCAGAACTCAGAATAAAACACATAACACTGTTTTCTACCTTTCAAATAACAAAATCTGCAAAAAAAGGAACCACCTCCACCATTTTCAAACACCTCTAGCCATAAAATATACTTGTTATCATTACCATCATAACTTTGACTCTAGTTCTTTAAAACAATATTTTGCATTCCATTTTTTTTATACTATCTACTTTCCTGTCTTTCTGCACTCGTTTTTAAACTCGAGGAGTTCTGGGAGGCAAAAAGGAAACTTTCCTTTCTTGTTCCTTCTTTTGTTTCTGGTAAGTTCTTTGAGACCTGTGCGGTTCCCAGACAGGCTGTGCATTTGTTAAAGCTCAGTCCCAGCATAGTTAGATAGTTGCTCTGTGCAGTGGCATAAGTAATGCGGTGCAGCGGGTAGCAATTGCACTAGGAAACCAGTTTTAGGGGGGGACAACAAACTGAGCTCTACACTAGCGGACAAAATTGTGAAAACCTTGGTATGTATGAATAATACTATCCTGTTATATATGAATTGGAAAGGTAATTTAATGCAGAAGGCCAAGAAACCAACGGTGCTGGAATATCTGTATTCTATCAAAGGTTATGTCCAATTAACCAGAAAACTTTTTATTTCTTTATAATTTGATTATGTCATGCTAGAAAACCTTCTTTGCCCTGTGTAGCAGATGCCTTAGTTACACCACTGACTCTGTGTGCCTGCACCCTTCTTCCATGCACCAATGCTACATGCAGGAGCAGGCAGGCTGTGACATTTGGACTGGCTGCACCAGTGTGGCCATGTGTGCGCACTGAAGAGGGATCTGAGAGCTGGATTCTTAGCTATGGATGAAGAGTAGCTGGAGGGCCAAGTTGGAGGCCTGCATAGGCCAGATCTGCCTCTTGGGTCTTACTTTGCCCACCTCTGGCCTAGAAAATTGGATTTTTGAATCCAAATTTCAACAGTGTCTGAAGTCCAACACTGTTGGACTTCCAATGGTTCCCAAACATACTGGGGGTCATGGCGCCCTTCTTTCATTGCAGCCTCTTCTTCCCGGCTCTACTGGATGCTGCCGTCTTGAATTGCAATTTTCATGAAATCTTGTGAGAATTATGCTAGATGTAACACAGGGCGCAATCCTAACCTGACGTGGGCCACAAGACTTTGAGGGAGGATCATTTATTAGTAGGGCCATTGGGGAGTATGAAACACACACCCCCACTGGCAGTGCAATGTGCCTTGTCACTTGTAAAAAAAACGGATGGTGTGCCCTGAAAATGTTAGTATGCCGTGAGATGAAAAAGGTTGAAAATTGCTGCTCTATTATGTGTTTATTATGTGTGGTGTTCAGTGGTGTATCTAGGGTATTGCTTGGGGTGGCAAGGGCAATGGGCACCATTTGCCAGGGGGTGCCAATTGCCCTCAGCCCCCCATGCAGCATGCCTGAGCCGTGGCCGAGGGAAGCCATGCACCCGCCCCCCCGCCCCAGCTCACAGAGCCAGGGATGTGCACGGTTCCTCTCAGCCGCCGCTCGCTCAGGCAAAACTGCCCAAGCGGTGGCCAGGAGACGACGCCACCCCCCCCCCCGGTTTGCAGACCCAGGAGGCGCGCGGCTCCTCTTGGCCACTGCTCAGGCAAAACAAGGGGGCGGGGCTTGGCTTCTCCCTGCCATGGCTTGGCCAAAGTTGGCTGAACCATGGCAGACAGAAGCCACATCCTGCAACATCACGACGTCACGACGTTGTGACGTTATGACGTTGCGTGCCATGGGCGCGGGTTCGCCCTGGTATGCTTCTGGTGGTGTTGTGACTACAGTAGTGGTTCCCAAACTATGCACTTTCAGGGGCGCTGATGGATGTTCCCTGCAGCCTTCTGGCTGTCTGGGCACTGCCAGATTGTGGGCGCATGCCTAACCTGGAGTTAGGCCAGCACAGTTAGGCCAGCAAAGTTTGGCCGGCACAAGGGCCACCGTAAAGTGCGTTTGGACCACTCTCAGAGTCAGGGAGGATGTCTCATATCTGTGTGCTGGCCCAAACATTGGGGACCATTCATGGCACACCAATGTGCCACAGCACACTGGTTGAAAATTGCAGCTTTAGAGGTATCCAGCTTTGGTTGGAACAGAGATTTTGCCTTTCTTAAGTGCCTTTCTTAGCAATGCATTTAATGATGTGGGTAGCTTGACTCTTGGATCCCAAATGACGTTGGGCTTAAAAGGTCATAACTAGCATTTTGAGCTGGGCTCAGAATGGTTTGTTCATTCTCGCAGTTGATAGCTGGGCAGTTAACTTTCACTTACTGGTTTTATAACAACCCAAGACATAGATGATCCTGAGGGTACAATCATAACCAACTTTCCTGCACTGGGGTAAGGGTAATGCAGCTCTGAGGCAAGGGAACAAATATTCCTTTACCTTGCTACATTGCAGAATGTAGCACATGTCCCAATGGCATAGCTATGTCAGTGCTGGAAAGTTGGTTAGGATTGTGCCCTGGGGAATCACTCTGTCCTCTGAAACATGGGGTGGGTCCCTGTTTGTTCATAGGCCCGCCTCCACCTGCTGCTGCTAATTCCTTTGCCATCTGCTTGCTATTTGTCCCTCTGCCATTCATTGGGGGGTGATTTTGCACAGCTAGTCATGTGGGCAGGCTGGCCATGAACTGGATTGGACTGGAGGTGCTGTGGCCCAGCCACCCTGATGCTGTTGGGCCTGAAAGGTGATTCATTTCCAGGCCAGGGTGAGGGAGTGTATAATCAGCTCTCATGACTGAACTGTGTGTTCTCATGGCTCATAAAGCAGAAAAGTTGGATCTTCCAGACATGGTTTTATTTTTTAAACATGCCATTTGAAGGCAATTCTGACATGCTGACTCTTGGCCCTGCAGGGAAAGAAGGTAGATTAACCACAAACAAAGGTCTTATTTTGGTTGGCAGGTATGTGAGAAATGCAAGTCTATCACTCTCATTTCCTTCCCACTTCCTGTTCTGCTCTGCTCCCCTTTTCCAACCCGGGAAGTGAAAGGAGTTGAGGCTTACATATCACCAGTTGAGGTGGTGGTGGTGGTGGCGGCGGCATTTAGTATACAGCCTTAGATTCCAATTGGTTCTGCCAACTGGGATCTGGAGGAAGGATTCTCCCAAACCTGCTCTCCATCAGTTTAGGAATAAACCTTTTTTTATGGTTGATGAAGAACATCTTGATACAGTGAATTAAATGATTAGATACTCCTGTGAATTCAAAGCACCCATCACTAAAGATAGCCAGTGAAGTGTGTATCACACTCAAGTATCACACGAGGGCAGAGGAGACCTGGGTTCAAATCCTTGTATAGCCATGAAACTCACTGGGGGTGCAATCCTAACCTGGAGTTAGGCCGGCACAGTTAGGCCAGCAAAGTTTTGCCAGCACAAGGGTCACCATAAAGTATGTTTTGACCACTCTCGGAGTCAGAGAGGCCAGCACACAGACGGGCACCTCTCTCTGACTCTTAGTGGTCCAAACATACTTTATTATGTCCCTTGGGCTGGCCAAACTGTGCTGGCCAGATTAGGATTGTGCCCTGGGTGATCTTGGGCAATCATTCTCTTTCCGCCTAACCTGCTATATACGGTGGTTGTGAGAAAAAAAGCGGAGGAATGATGTATGCTGCTCTGAACTCCTTTGGAGGAAGGATATAAACATCATGAATGCTTCCTCAAGGAAGGCTGTTGACTGCCTTTCAATCCATCTCTCTGGGGGATTTGCAGGAAATTCTGCTACACTTCTGCATCCTGTGTGGTGGCAATCCTATCCACACCTGGGAGTAAGCGTCACTGAACACAGTGGGATTTGGTTCTGAGTACACATGCATAGAATTGAGGTGTGTGTTTCTTGCATTCATCCGCTGTTGACCTGCCCTCCAAGGTTATGGCATGTTGCATCTCTGCATGAGTCACTGTTTCTGGATTAACTCCTAACTCAGAACAATGATTCACATAGAGGCATTGGGATGGGATCAACTGAGGGTGGATAACGATTGCTCTTGCATATTGTAAGGGTAAAATTATTAATTGTGTAACCTGGCCTGGTGTGTATACTTAAAAAAACACAGTGGCTTTGGGGCCATGAAACAGAATGGCAATGGTGTTGTGTGGGTTGCTAGCGCCTAGAGCAAGGCAAGTATTGTGTCCCCTAACAGCCGGCAGCTCCCCACTCCGCCCCTGAGGAGAATGCTGCAGCTCTCCTTGGGTGACATAATGTCGCCACCAACTATTTCCAGGTGCCACTCTTTGCACGTGGTATCCCAAGTGCTCTTCTTGATGAGTGCCCCCCCCCTGCAGGGATGGTGGGGACCCCCTGGGAATGCCCCACATTGGGCCCCACCTCTCCTGGAGCTGACCCTACACTTCATCCCTGGCTTCAACTGAAGCAGGGAAAGAGGCGTGCTGAAGCTGGCAGCTGAAATTCTTAGGGGCTGAAATTTTGCTGTCCTAAGAATTTTGTGCTGAGGGCAACCACCCCTGTGGCCCTGCCCACACTACACCACTGCAGAATGGAACCACAGCAGGAGGAATTGGGGGTGGGGCTTTAGGACTTCGTTCATGCCACATTTTAGCTCCTGACTGTATCCTTCCTAATGTGCAAATTTAGAGGAAAAACAGTTTCCACCGAAAGTAAATGCAGGCTGTTTTTCTCTTTAAAATGATTTGTTTTTCACTTTAAAATGAAAAGTTTTTCACTTGACTGGGAGTGAAATCATGGTGTGGGTAGAGTCCTAAAGCCTTCCAACACACACACACACACACACACACACACACAGAGTGAGAGAGAGAGAGAGAGAGAGAGAGAGAGAGAGAGAGAGAGAGAGAG
>JAJKFI010000079.1:4642650-4656903 GCA_029204185.1 Lerista edwardsae
GAGAGAGAGAGAGAGAGAGAGAGAGAGAGAGAGAGAGAGAGAGAGAGTTTCTACTCTGTTTCATGGCCCTCCCTCTCTGGGCTGCTATTAGAAATCTCAAAAGAACACACTCACTCACGGGGCCTTTTGTGTTTCTAGATTGATGCGTAACCAGGTCCTTGAAAATACTACAAAATGCAATCTGGAGCACTCTGGAGCAATGTTGTTGAGTCAGCGCTACGTCATTAGCTCTGATGCAGGGGTGCCGAGCAGTACCCCATATTGGCACTAATGATCCCAGACTGGCGCTAGCTATAGCGCTGGCCTGGAAACACAACCGGAGAGCCGCCTGTTCGCCAACCGAACTCAGCTGGCACAGGGGTGGTTCAGGGTGGGAGGGAGAGTGGAACTGGGAGGGGGGTATGGGCGGAACTGGATGAGGGGTGGTTGGTCCGGCAGGCGGGTTGGTCTGGGAAGGGGTTGGGAATGGGATGTGGCCGTTAGGCTGCATCCAAGGCCTCATCCCCAGGCTGCATGGCCCCAATTCGGGCTGCATGATCTCCTTGGTTCTGCACCTACAATTTCGCGGGCGCAGATCTAAGGAGCACATCGTGGAGACTGGTGCCTTCCCAGGTGCAAGGGCACAAATGTGCCCTTGCGCCAGGGAGGCTCCAGTTGCCCTGTAAGCAGTAGTGAAATTCAGGGGGTTCGCCCAGGTTCTATAGAACCGGTTGTTAAATGGCCAGGCCCCGCCCACTTGCTTACCTCGGCTGGCTTCGGTGTTTTTTTCGCTCCGGCTATGATGTCATAGAACCGGTTGTTAATTCATTTGAATTGCACCACTGCCTGTAAGCTGCACTGGATGCAGCACAGACCCACTGGCCTGCCTGCTCCAGCACAGTTTAGGATTGGGCTGACAGTGACAGAAAGTAAACAATGCAAATGTGATAAAACAAATAATGCTCAAATACTGCACTGTAGCAAATACTGCATAAACCAGTGTTAAACAGCTGGAAGTGAAGGGAGGGATTGCCGATTAGTGATGATGGAGCACCTGCTTTCCTTGCAGAAGGACCCAGGTTTGAGTGTCAGCATTTCCAAGAAGGGCTGGGAAAGGTCTCTGACGGAAAGAGCTGCAGCCAGCCAGTGCAGAAAATACCAGTCCAATGGCTGGGCTCAGCCGATGACAGCTTCATTTGGTCCACTATGAGGAGTTGAAGCAGCACCGGCTGCTTAGTCTGTGTGCCTGTTGTAGTCCTTCTCTGTGCAATCTGGCTAGGATTTGTGCAGCTGAGAGGAGCATTGCTGCTTTCCCACAGGCACGTTTCAGGGCAAAGTTTGCCTCCTGTGCAAACAAAGATCAAGCCCTGGCCCTGGGAAGGCTTTTGCAAAGAGCTCCCTGTTTGCTTTAAGTGGGGCCTTTGTACTCGCAGAAGAAGCTGGGGTAGTAGGGGAATCAGGCGAATCATCTCGACTACGCCCACAAGCTGGCTGGTCCTGTGGACAAAATAAGTCCCAAAGTATGTCTACTCAGAAGTCAGCCTCATTGTGTTAAATGGCGCTTTCTCCCAAAAAAGTGTATAGAATTGTAGCCTTGAAACCATTCCTGGAGCCGAGTTACCTCAGCAAAAAAACAAACAAACAAAAAAAAACAGTTAACAAAAGTGTAATTGGTTTCTTGAGATCAATGGAAATGTCACAATGTAGGAAGAATTCTGGGGAGCTTGAAATATTGTTTTGTGACTGGTTCTAAGGGCCCAATCCTATGCTTCTTTAGCGCCTAGGGTTCCAGTGGTGCTGAAATGGCTACGGCTGAATCCAGTGGGGCCAGGGAAGCCGCTGCAGGTCTTCTTGGGGGAAGGGAACCAACATTCCCTTACCCCATGTCAACCTAAGGCAGCCCCAATGGGTCTACTCAGATCTGCACCCATGTTTGAGTGGGCACAGAACCAAGGAAACCAGTGTCAGGCTCCCCACCTTCCCTCCTGCCCTGAAAAGGTGCGTCATTGGCCAATGGAGAAACCCATGGAGGCTCCAGCGATGCATCATTCCAGTGCTGAAGCCCAGCACTGACTGGCGCTGGCCTCAGCATTGGTGTAGCGGCATTACCGCCAGGGTCATAAAAAGCGCTGTAAGGCACTCGGGCAACAGTGTGCAGGAGTAGCCTGTAGGATTGGGTTGTAAGAAAGTATAACTCTACTGTTACTATTGTTAACAAACATTTACATAGGCCTTTGTAGTAGAGCCAGACAAGATGTGATGTGGGGGTTCCAGAATTGGGGTTCTTAATGTATTTTTTAATAAGCAGCTGGGCAGCAGGCAGGATTTGGCCCCCCATATGCTGTATTCATTTACTTTCTGACAACGTGACCTGTACTGGCGCACCAAAATGTGTTAGCAAACTGACTACAACAATGTTCTTTTTTAAAAAAAACTTAACACAGAGAATGTTCAGTCTTGCAGCGGATCTGGTTGTACTGATTGTAGGGTACACCAAGTCCCCAGTATCTGTACTGGTTCTGTTCTGGAGGTGTGTAGAAGTTGGAACGCATGTAGGTTGAGATGGCAACAGCAGTTCCTGGCCCAGTGCGATCTTACCTGCGTGAAGCAGACTGCGCCTGTGCAAAAGTGCCGACTCGGCTGTCTGTAGCCAGGATGTCTAGCCAGGATGTCTGTAACTCAAAGCCTCAGTGAAAGCATATTCAGTGACATTTAATGTATGGTTAGTTATGGTGGGTGTAAGAAAAACTAGGGCACTCGGGGCCAAGCCCTCTGTGCCCATAGCCTCATTCCAAATGTTGTTTCCCCCCCCTTATCTGGTGATGTGCTACCCTCTTCACTTCTCTTCCTACTCTGTGGATTGGAAACAGTAGAGGAAGTGCAGAGGGATGGATAGTGATGGCTAGAATTGAAATGCTCCAGCTTACCACTCTCCCATACTTCCCCTTCCGCTCTATCTCCCTCTCTTCCTTTTCCAAATCCAGGGAGTGGGAGAAGATGTGTTGCCTGACAGAAGTGGGCACCTTCCTGCCAATCTGCTGCCTGAGGCACCTGTCTCACTTGATCTCATGGATGGGCTGGCCCTGTTTATGAGGGACTTTCCCCAGAAAACAGATACAGCTCCTGATGAATAGGGACAGTTGCAGAGCAGTGGTTCTCAAACTTTTTAGACCAGGACTCACTTTTTAGAATGGCACTCATGTCCGCAAGTGATGCCATTAACCAGGAAATGCTGTCATTGTGACATAATCAAATGACACTCCTGGAATGCCAACTGGACTGCAGCAATTGCACAACCACGAAAGAACCCTGATAGAAAGCAAGATTAGGACAAAATATTATGTAAAAGCACTGAACTAAAAGCAAAATTCTTTTTTTTAAAAACACACACCCTGACTTGAAAATTCAGACTGTTAACAGTCACAAAAGGAATATAGCAAGAGTCAGATCTACAGCTTCCAAGATGGCTACTCCGAGCTTTCTGTGACCCACCTGAAATCAGGTTGCGATCCACCAAGTGAGTCCCAACCCACATTTTGAGAAACACTGTTACAGAGTGTTGAAATCAACTCTCAGAGTTTGGATTTCTAGAGTGAGGACTGAGTTGGTTGAGAGAGTGGTGGTAATTGGAAGTGTGTGTGTGAGTCATAATGGAGGGGGAGCAGGGAATTGAGGGCAGGCATGGCTCCTGGAGGGAGGACAAAGGACCATGCAGGGCCTGGCCGAAGCCACTTTTTGTGTGTGCACAGAAAGATACTGATTAGATAGGTTGTCTGATGCCAAGAGCTGGAGGTTTTATAAATTCTTGGCATATTTCTTGGGAGGATGTTGTTGACTTTTATGTACTGTTGTGAAGAAGGAGTTGAGAAGCTGACGGGTGAGAGCAGCAGGGCAGGTAATGATGAAACTTCCCCGAAACCATCAGCTCAAGATCCGTGTGTGCACACTGTTGGGCAACTTCCATGCAACACGTGTCTTTAGTTAGATCCATTTTCATGACTGCTTGTCAGTGACTCAGCAAATGTTTGACTTTGGCCATGGAATTAAAGGTTACACAAGGAAAACAACTATCACACATGTTTAAAAATTTATCTTTGCTGCTGTAAGCTGTGTATGTGTGGAAGCTATACGTCTATGTGTCTATCAGTCCCTCATATTTTCAATACTTTTTTCAAACAGATAATTTAAAGGCATAGTCATCCAAAAACATATACTGTATTTTAAAACAGAGAATTGCAATAAAAATACAGAATTAACACACTGACTAAAACAATCCTCAGTGTGGGATAGGGGAAAACCATTCCATGTTAAAAGCTCAACAGAATAAAATAGTTCTTATCAACCATCTAATGGTAACAAAGGAGGGAGCAAAATGTGCCTTGTGAGGTGGAGAATTCCAGAGTCTAGGTGATACCTCAGAGAACGTCCTGTCCTGTTGTTTTTGCCATCTCTGACAAACTGCTTCTAAGAAACTGCTAATCCCCCCCCCATCCCACCCCAATATGTTGTAAAGCTGAAAATTCCTGGAGGCCCCATTAAATTCTCCAGAATTGCTTTTGGTGGTCATCTGGATATTACCATAATTCTGATTCCTGGAGTATTGGCAACTCTTTGTCCTGTGCCCCTGCTAATCTTACCTCAGGTGGAGGTTGGACATATCAGAAGGCCTCTTTGGAAGCCCTCTGTGTCAGGCAGACTTGTTTGGGCCTTCACATATACCCTGCACATATACCCTGCACTGAAGCCATGTAGGGCTTTGAAGTGATAACTGGCCCTTTGAACTGGGCTTGGAAACTCTCTGGGAGCCGATGCAAAACTACTGGAGTAATAGGCTCTGATCAATGGACCCTCAAGTTGTGCCATTTGCAGTTGGGAGAGTGATTACTAGGACATTTGAAGAGCAGGAAAGACAGTTGTACTTCTCTCCTTCAAAATGAGGGGCCTGAATTTTACCTCACCACAGAAGAAACACTAGCATAAAGCCACGTTTGAGGTGGAATTTTGGGCTGCTCATGTCCCACTGCCTCTTCGAATGTTTATGTCAACCTTGGGTTGATTTCTAACAGCTGCCAGTTAGCACGTACCTAGAATTTACTGCTATTAATTTTTAATTATTTGTAATATGTAAACTATAAGGGTGCAATCCTAAACTGAGTTAGGCCGGCATAAGTTAAGTCACCAAAGTTTGGCCAGCACAAGGGCCACCATAAAGTATGTTTGGACCACACAGAGGTGAGCCATCCTCCTTGACTCCGAGAGTAGTCCAAACACACTTTATGGTGGCCCTTGTGCTGGCCAAACTTTGCTGGCTTAGCTTATACGGCCTAACTGCAGTTTAGGATTGTGCTCTAAATTCACAATAGTTAAGATGCAAATGACTTTGAGTATGTGTGTTTGTCTGCATGTTTGACCTGAGAGTGTGTTTGTGTGTGTGGGGGGGGGAGTTTGCGTGTGTGGGGAGCTTGCGTGTGTGGGGAGGCTCCCTGAGTTTATTGAGGACTTGAGTTTGTGAACCATGCTCTGTCCATCCATCATGGCTCCCAGTCAGGTATCCTGTCAGACACATTTCAGATAATTTCCCTCCCAAATTCTGCTTTCCTCTTAAGAAATATATATTTATATTGTACAATTTCAAAATCTAGAATATCCAGATATCTTCCATGTTTTAGACAGGCCCTTTCAATAATCTTCCATTGACTGGCTGTTAATTTTATTTGATTTTCACTTTCAGCGAGGACCCTTGGCGGGCTGCGAAGATGATCAAGGGTTATATGCAGCAGCACAACATCCCCCAGAGGGAGGTGGTGGATGTCACTGGGCTGAATCAGTCCCATCTCTCCCAGCACCTCAACAAGGGGACACCAATGAAAACACAGAAGCGGGCAGCTCTCTATACGTGGTACGTCCGGAAGCAGAGGGAGATTCTCAGGCGTAAGTACCATATGCTGGATGTGGTGGTGGTGTGGGGTGTAATTTGACATTTCCAGTGAACAGAGCCACTTCAAACATGCAGTGTTCACAGGGCTGGCTCCATGATTCAGGGAGCCCTCAGTGAACCCCAGAGGGTAATACAAGAGTGTGATGTAGCCAGTGATGTCATTCAGGGGGAACGGACCAGAACGGGTGTTCCGGATCCTAACGGGCTCCGTGGCTGGTTCCGGGTTCCCGACAAGTGCCAATCAAAAGTGAGTTCCTGTTCCTAAATCATTTGAATGACACCACTGGACGTAGCCCTGGTGATTTGTTGGAAGCCACTGAGTAGTAGTGGTGAGTGCAATATAAAATTGTAAGTAAATAAATGAACCATGGGGAATATGCTTATAAATGTGTGTGTGTGTGTGTGTGTGTGTGTGGGTATGCACATGAATGTTTGCTCCAGACATGCAACAGCAAGGGAGAGGCACTCTGCACATGCTCAAGTACATTTAAAAATTACTATACATATTCCAGGACAAACTAGGACAGGAGTGGCCTAACTGCAGCTTACAAACTACATGCAACTCTTTAATAGATAACGTGCAGCTCATGGAAATATGTTGGCTCATCTACTTTTTGCATCACAATTCATATAAAAAACAAATTTAAAAAATTGAGATTTATAAATATTTACTGGGTGTAAACTGAGAGTCCACTGGATTAAAATGTAAGTTTAATGTTCATGGTGGGTAAATATATTTAAGAATTTAAATGTTTCTTAAATATTGTGGCACTCGAAACAGCTGAAGTTTATTTTATGTGGCTCTTATGTTTAAGCAAGTTTGGCCACTCTTGAACTAGGGGCTGGTGTTAAAAATGCACCCTGATGGAGCTCAAACAACCGTTCTTTGCAAAGAAGGGCTGCTAAACATCTGAAGTGGCCATATACCGCTCAGATAATTGGGCCACATTTTAGCCCAGTGTTGATATCTGTCAGAAGAAGTACTTGTGAGATCTTCTAACCGGAGATTCTGGGGATTGAACCTGGGACCTTCTATATTCAAAATGGGTTTGTTCTAAATGCAGCAAAAGCAAGTTCAAGTGAACACAGGAAACATGGTATTACACTGTCTTACATGGTATTGGCCATCCTGACAGCAGTTCAATGTCTTCATCAAGGTACTCCACCACTAAGCAACAATCTGTTGATCAGAAATTCAGTTCTACAACTTCCCATCTGGAAGGGCTGGGTTTTTTTCTGTCATCATTTTTTTCTGCTTCAGACAACATAGGAATAGGGTTTTCTCCAGCAAAAAAATACTTTATCCGCTGGTCTCCAGAGAGCTGAGTGAAATTAAATAGGCTATTGTGTCAAATGCAGTCAGATCTCTTTGGGGGACAACACCAGAGTGATCTAATTAGTTGACTACTGTCTTGCGCATCCAAAGATAAACTTGTTGACTTTTGGGGGGTGGCGGCACCAGCAGAGCCTAAGTTATCAGTAGGTATTGCAGAATATAATGATAATTGTTTGGAAGAGTGGATCTGGTGGGGATCAGAGCTTCTCAATTAACAACAGATAGAAAGTTTTTTTTTCTTGGCAAGCCTTCTGTGTCATTATATTACCTTGTTGTAATCCATTATCTTATTGTAATCAATTATCCTTATGATAGCCCTGTAAGGTAGGGTCAGCATCAGAGGTTGGCCAGGTTGGGCACCAGTCCAGGGCCCACACATCTCTGAAGGCCAACCTGGCTTCTCTGAACCTACCCAGTACCCACATTTATGCAAGTCAGTACTGGAGAGATGTGCTTGGTCAGTTCATTTCTTTGTCACCTACTTTGTTTTCCTCCTTTCCTGGGTTGCTCCTCATGGACTTTCTGGGGAAGAGGGAGGATAAAGTTCAGGTTCCTTCCACCACTACCACCACCACCAATCAGAGATCTCTTCTCCAAGTGCCATTTTAGAATTCTGCCCACTGATATACTGGGGCATCTAATACTTCTAAAATGCTCAGAGAAGAAGATGATTCACAACTGCTGATGCTGCTATTGTCACCCAGTAAACTGCCCAGGACCTAACTGGACAGTGGATGGGTAGCAGCAACAGAAATAATCTGCCCTCTTCTTGAGGCACCATTTTGGAATTCTCAGATGCCTTGACCTCTCTGACACTGCATTATGGATGTAATGGGGAGGCTGTGGAGGACCACAGAATCAATGGTGCACTCTAAAAGGGCATAGCGATTACTGGTGCACACATGCACTGTTGAGGGGGGTGGGCGAGCAGTGTGCCATGCAGGGGCCCTCATATGCTTTTGCCTCATGGTCCTCCAAAAGCTGCCCCTATCACAGGTGGGAAACTGAGACCTTGTTAGCAGGACAGCTGTAGCATATACCATGCTCTCTCATATAGTGATTAATTGAGACTGGGTTCAAATTCATTTGGACTGGGCTTAAGACCCATATGTGTTTGCAAGCAAACGGTGTCACATTTTAAACTCGCTCTTCCATCAAGGAGCTTAGGATAAAGTACACTGACTTTATCCCATTTTATCTTCACAGCAATCATGTGAGGTAGGCTAGATTATGTGTGACTAGACCAAACTAGATTATGTGTGACTAGACAAAACTAGATACATGACAAAGGCAACTCAGTGTGCATCAAATTTAAACATCAGAAGAGGTATGTGGATGAGGGGGCTTGAACCCTCCATTAGCCTTAGCTCCCCATGCTCTGTTGCTTGAACTCTTCCCCCACCCCCAGTCTGCTTCTGATACTGAAGAAAGCCAGGGTGAAAGAATGGGGTAATGGCTCATGGGGAGGTAAACCGGGGCCTCTTTTTGATGCTAAAATCAGAACCCCTGATTTATATTCTGCATATGAATGCAACTTTGAAGGTGAGATATACTGAGTTTGATCATTGATCTATTTAATCTAGTACTATCTGCACTGAGATCTGGAGAGGCTTGCTTTTCCAGCCCTGCTACCCAAGGTCTTTAGCAAGAAAAGTGAAGCATTTAATCTAGGATTTTCTGCATGCAAAGTGTGTACAGGTGGGCCCCCATATCCAAGGATCCGCAGTTTGATTATCCACAGATCAGGGCCTCCCTTATCTTCCTTTATTCTTACTTTGAGTTGCTAAAAAACCTTCTTACTTGGGGGGGGGCAGGGTTCCCTCTTATCAGTGTTTTCAGGTATCCACGGGAGGGCCCCATGGATACCTGGACACACCTGTATTCTACCATTGAGCTATGGGCCCTTCTGTGGTCCCTCTGTCTGTTCACCCCTTAAACCCTAGAAATTGTAGTTCTGTGAAAGCTCTCAGACAGATAATTGTCAGCATCAGCATTCTGGTTAAATTAGTGGTTTTCAAAGCTTTTAGCACTGGGACCCACTTTTTAGGATATCAGTCTGTCAGGACCAAATGGAAGTGATGGCATTAACCTGAAAGTGATGTCATTGCCAGAAGTTACATAATCCAGCAGAACCATTTTTCACACATCCCATACAATCAAATCAATTAATTAATTTAAAGTTTACAATAAATTTTAAAAATATTTAAAATAAAGAACTCTCCTAACCCTCCCAAGCCGTTGCTAACCTGTTTAAAACAATTCCCCAAACATCCCAAGGCTGAGAGTACGCCCCATTGACTATAATTGTTAAAAGCATATACATAGTAGCCTATTAAATGTACATACAGATCTGTAACGTTACCCCAAATGCAATCACATACCATGGTAGATTGAATATAAAATACACATTGAAATGAATGGGGACCCACCTGAAATTGGCTTGTGACCCACTTGGCGGCCAATTTGAGAAAATTTGAAAATGTAGCGACCCAATTTGAGAAAAACGGGGCTAAATTATAATTATCAGTTGAGACAATGAAGCATATTTAGGTTTGCTGTACAGATATGAGTCAGATCCTTGGCTCCTCCATTTCAGAATTATCTACAGCAGTGGTTCCCAAACTGTGAGCTGGGGTCCCTGGGAAGCCGTGTAAACCATCAGGAGGAGCCCTGGAAGCCTTGTGAAAAACCTGTCCTCCTTTACAATGGAGGAGGTATCCATTGTATCCAATTAGGTATCCCTAATAGGATGTCCCAGCCAATGGCCCAGTAGGTCAAGAGAGTCACCAGTGAAATAGGTTTGGGAACCAATGGACTACAGTGATTGGCAGCAGCTCCCCAGGATCTCAGACAGGGGTCTTTGCAAGTGCTAGAGCAGAGGTTTTCAACCTTTCTTTATCTCTCAGCACACTGACAAGGTGCTACAATTGTCAAAGAACACATCAGGCATACCTCACTGCCAGCAGGGTGCTCACATCCTCCATTGGCCCTACTTATAAATGACCCTTCCCAAATTCCCATGGCACACCTGCAGACCATTCACAGCACATCAATGTGCCACAGTACAACAGTTAAAAATTGATGTGAATCCGGGACCTTCTACATGCAAAGCAGGTGCTCCACTACTGAATTTATGTCCCCTTTCTGCAAGGAAGCCTGCACAAGACTCTAGACTTCTTATTTTAACTGCCAGAACTTTTTACTGCAATTCTTCAACAAAATAGTTTCAAAGGAAAATTAGATTGAGAATGATGAGAATAAATTGAATCAGAATTTATAATGAGAGTTTACATCATCGCTGTAGGACTCAATTGAGACAAGTTTCTTTTTTTTGTTTTTGTTTTACTGTACATTACAGAGTTTATTAATTGCTAGGATGTTATTGATTGTGAATCATAAATCTATCACCATGCTTAACTGGAATACTTTTAAGTTTGACAGAAGACTAGGCCTTGATGTTTCATCTTAGATTTGATTCTGCTGTTTTCAGTTTTTTTTCTTGATACCCATGACTACATATCCAGTGCAGCTGGTACACTCACACACACACACCCCTCACCTCTGCCTACTGGAGATTTCACATCATACATATGATGATGTGGACAGTAGTCTACAAAAGCTCCTGCTACAAAAGCTTGTTAGTCTTTCAGACTCTTCCTTGCTTTTGCTGTTGCCGCTAACACAGTCTTATTGTTATTGTTATCTAATTGCAAGTCAGTCTACCTCCAGAATTCACTGGAAGCAAATGTTTCCAGAAGCAAGTTGTGGGTTACCATAGCAGGGCCCCAAGCCAGATTGGGTCTGTAGAAAAGGAGCTATGTGCCCCCACAGCTTCCAATCTAGAGGAGGGCCTTCTTCCCACTGAGGCCCAAATCCCTGGAATGTTGGCAATCTAATTAGTGGCCTAGTTGCCTCTGTGATTTGCCTGGCCAGGCATGCATCCCTAATGATGTGTTAGGAAAGCTCAATGCAGGTTGTCAGGTGAGCCCCAGCATAAATTAATCTTTGCATGCAGGTTTCTGTCTTTCTTTGAGTGGCAGGGGCTATAGGCCCAATCAAACTCTGCTCCTTTCTCTTTCAGAATTCAACCAGACAGTCCAGGGTTCAGGAACTTTGACAGACAAAAGCAATCAAGATGAGCTGCTGTTTCTCTTTCCAGAGTTCAACCAGCAAAGCCAGGGCGTGGGCCCGATCGATGACCCTTGCGCCGAAACGCCCAGCAAGAAGATGCGTCGGAATCGCTTCAAGTGGGGCCCTGCTTCTCAGCAGATTTTGTACCAGGCCTACGACCGGCAAAAGAACCCCAGCAAGGAGGAAAGGGAAGCCCTGGTGGAGGAGTGTAACAGGTAAAAAACAAAACAAAACCCAGCAAACCCAAGCACAGCCAATGAGAGCTACAAAGACAGCATCTCATTTACTGTCAGCTTGCTGGCAGAGAGTGGAGCCTTTGTTAAAAAACAACACCCATTGTGTGAGGCGTCTGGCACCTCTTGTCAAAGGAAAGAACCTGCTATTCTAAAAATCTAGCATAAGTCAACAACAGAAGAAACCTCCCAGTTGGCCAGGTTTGCACAATTTGTGACAGATCCACGAGTTAAACGGCAAGTCCACTCAGCATTGTGGCTTTGGGGGTGCTTGGTTACGCTCCCACCCACACACTGGCAGCAAAACAAATGATTTATCAAGCTTGTGATTGGCTCCACCATGGCTCAGTTCAATTTGGTGAGTTACATTGTGCAGGCCTAAAAGTAGGACTGTTGTAATCAAGCACAGTGAAGTAACTGTGTATTGTTCCCTTAAGTATAGCCCAGACTCCTCCCTCCCTCTCTTCCCTTGGACTAGGGAGAAGCCATGCTTCAGGTTTGTGTTAAGACCCTTCTCAGGGAGCTGCATAGAACCCTGTTAATTAGTATTAATTAAGACGATGGTCGGCACAAGGAATTCTCTGTCCCGTATCGCAAGCGGGAGGCGGGACTTGGGTGGTACATGGGCAGGCTTGGGATGTGGCCACGCGGCCTCAATTCAGGCCACACGGTCTCCTCGGATCTGTGCCCGCTCTTTAGCGGTCGCAGATCTGAGGAGCACATAGGGGAGGCTGGAGCCTCCCGTACGGTAAGGGAGTGCATATTCCCTTGCCGTGGGGGAGGCTCCAGCCTCTTCTAAGCAGCGTCGGATAGGGAGCTGGCCCGTCGGTCTCGCCAGTCCAGCGTTGCTTAGGATTGCGTCCTGAGTATATAGTTTGAGTGACAGTGGTGTAGTGGTTACAGCACAACCCTGTGTCTGTCTACTCAGACAGTTCAATTGTGTTCAATAGGGCTTACTCTCAGGAAAATATAGGGTTGCAGCCCTAGAATGTCAGATTAGGGTTGAAAAGTCCTGTGTTCAAATCCCCACTTGGTCATGAAGCTTCTTAGGTTACCTTGGACCAATCAAACTCTCTTGTGCTGTTATGAGGATAAAAAATGAAGAGGGAAGGAAACAATATATGTGACCCCGTGTTCTGTGGGGAAAGAGTGTGCTTAAAAAAAGGTGTGCAAAATATTGCCAGTATTCTTCATCCTTGGGGTTGGGTCACGAATCCTCACCTGTGGGGTCGCAACAACTTGCAGGAATGAAAAGGTTGGACTAGAACACCACCAGGTAAAGGGAGAGACATCTGGTGTACCCCTTCAGGCACCAGGGGATTGTGTCTTAGTCCTGCTCAGGTTCTTAGCACTTGTGCTAAAATAGTTTTCAATAGTGCTAGGCTTCATGGTAACCTTTTCTGCTCTCTCTAACAAATTGAACAGTGCTGGGAGGGTGTAAAGGGGCAGGGAATGGGTAGATAGGGTCCCAGGAGGGATGGGTGGGACCTGCATTATTTGTTTATTTATTTATTTATTTAAACCCTCATTATTTATTTATTTATTTATTTATTTATTTATTTATTGGCTTAAATAAATATGTGACACAAAATTTTCATGACACAAAAAAAGTTGTCGTCCACTATAGTCAATTTCACCACTGATTTTTATGGGATTTGGAGCACATTTCCACCACAAATTTATATAATATATAGTAACTTTAATCTTTTAACTGTGATGGCTTTCCCCAAAGAATCATGGGAACTGTAATTTGGTGAAATGCGGATAATTCCCTGTTAGGAATCTATAGATAGATAGCTTTTCCAGGATTCCCTGAGGTCATGACTTTTAATTCAGAGCGCAATCCTAAACTGGAGTTAGGCTGGTATAAACTAAGCCAGCAAAGTTTGGCCAGCACAAGGGACATAATAAAGTATGTTTGGACCATTAAGAGTCAGAGAGGATGGCACACGTCTGTGTACTGGCCTCTCTGACTCTGAGACGTCCAAACATACTTTACAGTGTTCCTTGTGCTGGCCAAACTATGTTGGTTTAGTTTATGCTGACCTAACTCAGTTTAGGATTGCTCCCTCAGTTTGAGATGGTAATCCTGAGCATGTTTATCTCGGAGCCTGCATTAAACATAATGTGCTGTAATTCTGAATACTTGTGCATAGGATTTTGCTGTAATCTGTGGTACAGATATTTCTGTGTACTCCCTCTTTAAGAGGTAAGAAGCAAGCAAAGTAGCAAGTCTCTGAATGAGAGATACAGTTTCAGTTTGCAGTTAAGCCTGTTTTAGTGGTTGGGCCTGTCTCATCAACTCAGGGGCCTGATGGATAGAAACTAGAGACAATCCACAGGTTGTGGTTGGACTTTTTCCACACCAACCCAAGTTTTATGCATTGAGCTTTTCTAGTGAACTCAACTACAGTGGTGCTCCTATGAGGGGCGTGCTGGAAATCTAGGTTTTTCAGGAGCCTGAACTCTAGTGTAATACGGTCCCTCCCCCTTGACTCCAGAGCCAATCGTGGCTTGGAGAGCTGGCTTGGAGGCTTTGCTCTTCAAGGCAGGAATGGCTCTGGAGGAGAGGGGGAAGAGCTGCATTAAACAGGAGGTCAGGCTCCTGCAAAACATTGCATTTTACCCCGCCCCCC
>JAJKFI010000079.1:4666903-4703803 GCA_029204185.1 Lerista edwardsae
ACATTATATATATATATATATATATATATATATTTTGAATAAATGTTTGTAACTTGCACAGGACAATCCAGGGGATAGGGGTAGCGGTATTGTGGATGTCACTCTTTACTGTGTCTGCCTTTGCAACAACCTTATACGGTACATCACTGAGTAGTGAAAATCTCTTGATCCCTCCCCTTTCTCTGTCAAAACTGGTAGTAGTAAAATTTAGGATCATCACAATTAGAAGCTAGCACTTGGTCTATTGTTCATCCCTGAAGGCATTGGTTTAGTGCATCCCTCTTACTGGAGATCACATGAGCCAAGATTGTGCACCCTTTCCCACCTGACCATAGTCCAAAATCATGTAAGGATGTTCAGTGACCACGACTTGACCAAAGGGGTGGAATGGTGACATCATCCACCAAAGGGCATTTATGCTTACACCAAAGGATGCCTTTGGCTCTTGATCCTGCCTCTGACTGAATGACCACTATACTGTATTGTTGGGATCCAGCCCACCTCTCAGGGAGAGTTGGTGACATGGTTTGTAGGAATCATTAGCCAGAGTAAGTAAACAGGCCTACATTTTGGGAGTTGTGTCAGATTTTCTGTTTGTTTTTCATGCTTGCGTTTCTACTTACTTGCCATTGTGTTGTAAGAACTGTGCCTAAACCCTATATTGCCTAAATCTTTTTTGCATTTTCCTGTTTGTAACAACCTCTGGCCCCTTTTTGTCAGCCACCCCTAATTTAAAAAACTTCCCTGTTCAGTCCTCGACCTCCTTGGCCTGGTTGACTTAAGGGAGAGCATGGAACCATGGAAACCAGCCAGGGGAGCCGCGGGATCCTTGCAAAAAACCCCGCTGCCCTATATGATTATAGCATTGTAGCTCTAATGGGGAGCTGTGGCCAATGGTCCAGTAGGTCAAGGAAGCTGTCAGTCAAAAACATTGGGGTACCACTGCCCTACACCACAGTACTGCATCAATTTTTGGGATTCCTGGGTATCTGGGACTGCTGCCAAGCAACTAAACCCCTCTGATTTTAGCTCTGTGGTTACTACTGTTGTATTCTGCCACTAGAATGAATTGCAAGGAGAAAGAAGGCTGCTGGGAGCAAGGTCCCTCCCTTCAACCATCACATATTGTAACTCCCATTTTACAGATGGAAGACTGAGAACCTAGAGATGGAGAGGTGACTGAGATAACATATTCAGATAGCACCCTAGCCTACTAATTATCCTAAGGCAGAAGTCTTTTGTTCAAGCCTCTTTGCAGTTGCAGTAGCTTTCCATAAGTTAAGCTTACACCAGAAAGTTTCCTGATGGATAGGATCTGTGGTTCAGATCTGCCTTCCTTCCTATCTACTACTCTAAATTACATCCACAGTCCACATCATAAGGCAGTGATTTTCAATCTTTTTCATCTTGTGACACACACTGACAAAGCGCTAAAACTGTCAAGGCACACTGTCAGTTTTTGAAAATTGACAAGACATATCATGCTGCTGGGGGGGGGGCTTGCATCCTCAGTGGCCCTACTAATAAATGACCACCACCCCCCAACTCCTATGGCATACCAGTGGACCATTTGCAGCACCCCAGTGTGTGGCACACTGGTTTGAAAATTGTTGTTCTAAGGCAATTCCCTCACATTCTTGCATGGGAGAGGCCATCTCTTACCAACAACCATACCATAATGCAATGGCAGGCTACTCTGTTCCATAAGTTTGGGTTAGCCTATAATGTCTAAAAAAATTAGAAATATACTAAAGTCAAAATATGAAAAGCTAGTGTGGTGTAGTGAACAATTTGCTGCAATGGAAGGGGACCAGAGGGGGAGGACAAGAAGCTTAGCAGAGCATCTGCTTTGCATGAAGAAGGTCTGAGGTGCAATCCCTGGCAATATCACTAGGAAGGGCTAGAAAAAGACCCCAGAGAGCCGCTTCCAATCGGCATAAATAATATTGACTTGGATGGAGCAAGGGTCCAGTTGAGTCGAAGGCAGCTTTTTGTGCTCATACCACAATACAATACATTGCAGGACCACTGCAAAGACTGAAGCAGCAAAGTGCAAGATCTGGATCGAAGTATTTTCAGGAGGCACTGGAACTTAGAACCTGGAATCCAGAAGTCCATGGATGATCAGGATCTGTTGTCTAAGTACGACCCACATGCCTTTCCAGTGGTATTTTGTCTAGGCCTGTCCAAACCAAAAATCTTCTTTACTTAAGAGCCTATCAGAGCTACAAACATGGCAGATTCTTGTTACTTGTTACAAAAACATGCAGAGCGTGGATCTTTGGGTTTATAGCAGAGGCAGGCAAATGATGGGTGAATCTATAGGTGGATTTCTGAGTGCTTTGCATGAGATCAGTAAGAGCTTCTTAATCTCAGTTGTAGAACCGTAGGAAAAAGGAATAGAAAGTGTCTTCCTTGTTGCTCTTGTTATACAACAACTGTCAGTCAGCCAGAACTCCACCTGTTAGATCCGAACCTGCCTTCAGTCCAGCCATAGAATCCCCACCCAGGAGTGCAATGCAGGCAGGAATCCTGGCTTCTGTAGCGGTGAATCTCCCACATTGGCAGCCACAGATACCACCTTAGTAAAAACAATTGGTTTAGAACAAGCCTCGGATAAATACTGCTGTGGTACCTAAAGTCAACTAAATCGGACACATCCATATATAGCTCAATCTACCTTATTGCAAGACAGCATACAAGAGTTGCCGCGTGTCCTTTGTCTACACCTTGTTTTGTGCGTCCCTTTACTTTTGAGATGTTAAGAGGGTCTGTTTTCTGGACTTGTGGAGGTCCAGTATGATAAACTTTGGGGCCTACTCACCATTCAAATGCCCAAAGAGGGATGGTCCAGCCGTGCCCATAATTTACGCTTTCTTGCTCATTATTGTGTTGTATCAGGCCAACATGTTGTTTAGGAAACTTTTCGGCTTTTATTGGGGATAATTAGAGCTTTATGGCACCATCCAAATGGGCGGGAGCCCAGTCACAATAAACTGGTTTTATCATGGACATAAACAATTCACTTTACAACCAAGGGAGATTAACACTTTCAGGCATTTTTTGAGTGGCAGCCTCCTACTGTCTTGTATCTCCATCAAATCCATTTGTTCTTGATTGATGATTGGATGTTAAAAAGGGCAAGAATGTCTGTTTGCTTGCAGGGTAGGATGGAATACCTCCCCAAGACAGGTGGGCTTTTGACTTGGAGTTGGTGGTGGTAGAGTTGTTTTCCACTGCAGTGTGTGGTTTGTGAACGGGAAATTCAATGTCCAGTATTAGGAAAAGAATTAAAAATGAAGCAGTGAATATTACAATAAGAACATAAGAACATAAGAAGAGCCCTGCTGGATCAGGCCAAAGGCCCATCTAGTCCAGCTTCCTGTATCTCACAGCGGCCCACCAGGTGCCCCAGGGAGGCATGTAACAACAAGATGCTTACATCCTGTTGCCACTCCCTTGCACCCGGTACCAGTAGCCCACCACCTTTGTAAGGAGGTTGCACAATCCATCATTGCCTATAGCCCATGATGGACCTTTCCTCCAGAAATCTGTCCAATCCCCTCTTAAAGGCATCAAGACCAGATGCCATCACCACCTCCTGTGGCAAGGAGTTCCATAGATTAGCTACCCGGTGGGTAAAAAAGTACTTCCTTTTATCTGTTTTAACTCTCCCAACCCTCAGCTTTAGTGGATGCCCCCTGGTTCTGGTGCAATGCCTCTCCATAAATCTATGGTGATGGGGCATTATTCAGGAGACCTGGAAAAAGTGCAGAAAAGGGTGACCACAATATATTGGGGTGTTGGAACAACTTTCTAATGAGGAATGGCTAAATTATTAGGGGTATCTTAGTTGAGAAAAACCATAGCTGAAGACTGCATTACCTGTGCCAATGAATGCATTCTGTTTAAATTTGATTCCAACCAGAAGCTCTCAAATAAAACAGCTGATAGTTGGGAGTCATTCATTCCAGTCTGGACCAGGCTGCATAGGGAAGAGGATGTTCACTCTTTCTCCCCCAGTACTGTTTTACAGGCAAAAGTTGCCCTCCTGAAGCAGCAGAGCTTCTGGTAAGAAGCAAAGGTCAACAGCGAGCGTTTGCATGCACTTCTAATTGGGTCCTAACTAGGGAGGGACACATTTAAAGCTTATACAAGTGTACGTGGTACAGACAAGTGGAAAAAGCGAACATTTTTGTCTTCTTCCATAACATTAGAACTTGGCATCATCCACTGAGGGTGCAATTCTAACCGGGAGTTAGTCTGCCACAGTTAGGCCAGCGAAGTTTGGCCGGCACAGCTCGTTTGGACCATTTAATTCTCTGAATCAGGGGGGATGGCACACTCTGACTCCAAGAGTGGTCCAAACATACTTTATGGCCTAACTATGCCAGTTTAATTCCAGGTTAGGATTATGTTCTGAAATTGATTTGCAATACAGTGGTTTCAGGACAGGTAAAAGGAATACAGTACATAATTAACTTATGGAATTCATTGCCACAAGATATGGTGATGGCTATTACTGTACCTTAGGCCAGCTATTCTCAAACTGTGGGTTCATGGACCATCAGTGGGTTACAACTCAATTTTTGGTAGGTCACGAACAACCTAATCTGCACTGTCCATATGCATTAAGGATTAAACAATCTGTTACTTCGTAGGAGCACTGCTGCACAATCACCATTATAGCCGCAGAGTCTTGATTTGCTGCCAGCTGGTAAACTTCTTTTTATGTGGGTCTCAAAGCTAAAAAGTTTGAGAACCACTGGCTTAGACCCAAACTATGCATTGACATTTACAACATGACACTATAGTTAAAGGTTTGTCCTTGCTCATGGGTAACAGCAGTGATGTCATCTGGTAATGAAGATCGGGAATGCTGGGCGGGACTTACACGTGATTGGCAGCCCGTCCGTTCCACGGCTGCCCTGGCCTCGGGGGGCTGCCCCTGGTTGGCGCGCCCCACCGCTGCTCGCCCAGGCACCTGGCGTGCCCCCCCCCGGTGAGCAGGCACCCTGCCGAGGCCAGGGCAGCCGTGGAACAGAACGGACGGGCAGCCAATCACGCGTAAATCCAACCCAGCGTTCCCAATCTTCATTACCAGATGACATCACTGGGTAGCAGCCAGGTTGTTCATATCAGGGCTGCGTTGTGGAAGTAGAGAATATTTAGTCTTTTACCTCTGCATGGCTTTCCTTTTAAAACTATGCTCCTGGAGTGGCTATTTAATCCTTAAACTGGCACTCCAGTGGCACAGTTTCAGTGGGGGAAACAGCACAGAGGTGAAGGGTTAAATATGCTCCATAGCCCTGAGCTGAACTGTGTTCTTGAATGGCTGCTATACCTGAGCAAGAATAAACCTTTTAACTGCATCTTCACCTGTTAAATGTAATGACTTGGGTCAGGTTTAAAATGGATTAGTCAAATTCATAGAGGAGATGATTTTATTTATTTTATTTATTTTAAAGATTTTTACCCCGCCTTTCTGCCTAAAAAGGCATTCAAGGCGGCAATACAAAAAACAATTAAAAAACAGAATAAAAACATCATAATTTAAAAACAGTGATTAAAAAACAATATAAAAATACAATATACAAATACAACTGTTATCCCCTGGATCGAGTGCAGAAAAATAAAAAATACAAAAAATACAAGACCAGCCAGCCTGTCAGCAACTAAAAGCCTGTTTAAACAAGAAGGTCTTCAGTCCCCGCCGAAATACCGCCAACGAGGGAGCAGTTCTTAGCTCTAAGGGGAGGGTATTCCAAAGTTGGGGTGCCACCGCCGAGAAGGCTCTCCTGCTGGCTGCCACCCCTCTCACCTCTCCTGGTGGCGGCACAGTCAAAAGAGCCCCCCCAGATGACCTCAGAGTACGGGTAGGATTATATGGAAGGAGGCGGTCCCTCAAATACCCTGGGCCTGAGCCGTAAAGGGCTTTAAAGGTCAACACCAGCACTTTGAATTTGGCCCGGAACAGAACCGGTAGCCAGTGTAGTCGCCGAAGCAATGGCTCGACAGAGTCAAACCGACGTGCCCCAGCAACCACCCGAGCAGCCGTGTTCTGTACTAGTTGTAATTTCCGGACCGTCTTCAAAGGCAGCCCCACGTAGAGCACATTGCAATAATCTAATCTAGATGTCACTAGGGCATGGGTCACTGTGGCCAGGTCCGCACAGCTCAGGTACGGTCGCAGCTGGCGGATCAGCCGAAGCTGAGCAAAGGCTCCCCTGGCCACTGCCGACACCTGAGACTCCAGGTGCAGCTGTGAATCCAGGAGAACCCCCAAGCTGCGAACCTGCTCCTTCAGAGGGAGTGCAACCCCATTCAGAGCAGGGCGATAATCCAATACCCGAGCTGTGGATTTCCGGACCAAGAGCACCTCTGTCTTATCCGGATTTAATTTCAGCTTGTTTGCCCACATCCAGCCCCCAACTGCCTCCAGACAACGATTCAGGACCTCAACTGCCTCCTCAGAATCAGGGGGAAAGGAGAGATAAAGTTGGGTGTCATCAGCATATTGATGACACCCCACCCCAAACCCCCGGATGACCTCTCCCAGCGGCTTCATGTAGATGTTAAATAGCATGGGGGATAAGATAGACCCTTGCGGCACCCCAAACTTAAGAGGTCGGGGTGCCGAACAAGCGTCCCCCAGAACCACCTTCTGGGATCTGTCAGCCAGGAAGGAGCGGAACCACTGCAAAACAGTGCCTCCAAGCCCCAACCCAGCCAGCCGACCCAGAAGGACACCATTAGTCCTAATAGCTAAAAGGTGCCTCCATGTTCACTCCAAACACCAGCTCCTGGAGGGGCAACAGTAAGCTACAGCACTATCCCTTTCTACCCTGCGTGAATATTTGGCCCACCTCAAACTTAACTTGAGAGAGGATCCACTTTTGAAAGTTGCCCAGCAACCCCACGTGGTCAAGGATAGGCTTTTTCTGCATATGGGTTGGAATTAGCAGCAACATTGCCACCGGGCTGGTTTGCCTGGAAAACGCGGAGAGGCCCATAAATCCATTTCATGGGCTGTGCAACCCAATGCTTGAAACAATGGGCTGGGTCCCATAAACGGACTTTTATGTTCGGTCTGCAACTCTAGTAAAGCTGTCTTTACGGAGCACAGGGGCAGGGTTTCTGTCGCCCTGAGCTGCTGAGAGCTAGTGGGAGGCAAAGTCCCAGGAAGAATGAAGCCTCTTTAGACTGCGGCTGCATCATGCTGTGGCAGGGAAAGATGATGAACAATGGACTTGGGGTTACAATGGCCATCTGGCCCAAGGTTTTTCTCGAACTGCGGATAATCTCTGTGGTACTTTATGTTAGCCTGATATATAGGGAATTGCGAGAAGAAAAGGTCAGTGGAAAATTGGACCTGAAGCACGATTTGACCTAGAGACAGGAGGGTCTATATGGCATGAACAAATCACATGCCAGGAAACTATGGCCAAGGAATGGAAAGTCAAGGAAGTGGGGAGACCATAACCTGGATGTCACCTATATATTTAGACCAACAGCCCAATCATATCAAACCTCCCTCCTGTTGCAGCTGCATCACCAGAGTATGTGCTGCATCCTGGGGCAGTCCCGGAAGTCTCCACTGGGTAAGGGGACATTTTTCCTTTGTCCAGGGGAAAACCTCCATTGCCTGAATGGAGCTATGCCAGTGATTTTGCTAGTTAGTTCAAGTCCAAGTAGGAAGTCTACCTGGGAAGGGTGGATTAAGGCTCGGAAGGGGGATAGGATAATAGCATCTTCTCCATGCATTTTCTGTCCCATTCCCCCCCCCCATCCTCCAGTACTGACACCAGGGCTTCTTTCCAGGCCACTGACATGTGGCTTTGCCTACTTGTGGCAGCAACCCAGCCGTTCTGAATGGTGTGATGCATTTTGCAACAGCCATAAAGGATCCTATCCTGCTGGAACATTAGTTCTGGCAATGCTAGTTCCTCATAAGATTGGGCTGAAAATAACCAATGCCAGATTGTGAGGGGTGCTCTAGCAAAGCATTGCCCCCCTATATCAGCCCTAGGTGGTGCATTGGATGCTACTACTGACTCACTGCTGTCAAAGATTCAGTGGTAGGCCCGCCAAATGGGCCCTCTGATGGACATGAGCCCTGGACAGCATTCAACGTGGTTGATTCCAGACTCCATCCCTGAAACAGACAGATTTCGGGCTGCTTTCTTTAGCTAACTGTATAGAGGTGATTGTCAGCAGAAATAAGTCTCATCAAGTAGAATATAGAAAATATATCCTTCCAGATACTGAAACTATGGGCACTGAAGAACAGACTTTAAAATGACTTTAAAGTGCTTTAAAATGTTTTTCACATAACGTATGTTTTGGAAAAGAGTTGGGATTTTTTTTAATCAAACCTAAGGAACAAGAGAGTGGCATTATTGTACAATGTCTGTTGAAGATGTCGCTCTGCATATTCTCTCTTGAAAGAGAAACTATCTGTGTCTCTTGGACAAGAATCCTGTACAAAGGTGAATCCATCTGCTCAGCACTTAAAATCGCTGGTGCAAGTCCGTATTGCCAGGTAGGGCCTGGAAAGGGAGATAGGACAAGGCATATGCCGGCATCACTGATCCCATCCCCTCCTGGGCCCAATTCACCCATCCCCAATCCCATCGCCACTTTTCTGCTGCCCTATTCCAGTCCCTCCCCACCCTCACCTGCCCCCGCAGTGCCCAGCGGGAACTTACTTTGTTTGGCTTGTGCTGCTCCTTGTGCTGGTACCGGCAGGATGACAGAGGCCTTCCTGCAGGCACTCCTAACGGAAGCTCTGGTGCAACATGTTTTATGATATGTTTGTGACAGCCTATTCCAGAGGAGCGAGTGCTCTGCTGGCGCAGAGGCCCATTAGCAGAGGCCCTTTGGGCCATCGGACCTTGAAGACCCGGATTCAGTTCTCCACTTAACCGTGAAGCTCAAAGAGGTAGCTTGGCCAGTTGGTGACTCTGAGCCTAATCTACTTCTCAGGGTTGTTGTGAGGATAAAAGGGAAAGAAGTACTTGTGCTGCCTTGAGCTCCTTGAAGGAAAAGGGTCATATAAATGCAATAAAATACATAAATATTTAATAATCTGTTTTCTCTATAACAACAACAAAATGTGCCATTAGGCAGAGATCAGGTTTCCTCTACTGTGTTTATTTTGGAGGAACTCAATCATTAAATGTGCGTGCTATTTCTGAGTTGATGATCTGAGGTGTGTCTTTTTCCAATTAAATTCAGTGACTCAATTTCAAAATATGAAGCATGAATCAACCCTTATCAGGATTTTTTCTTGTAGAGTTAACATTCCTTCACGCCAAAAAAAAAAACAACCCTCTAATTTTTAAATTGCAAGATTTATCTCAATCTTGGGGGGGGGGGGAGAGGAAGGAATTGGTCTTATTTATGTTTCTTCTATGAAAAACAACTCTCACCCTCAAACCCAACTCCCTTTGTTCATATTATCTTCCCTCCCATTGTTCAAACAATGTTTCAGATTTTCTGATCCACCCTGAGCTGGGACAACCTTTGCATGAGGTTAGGAATACAGCTCAAGAATGCGGGTGACAGTGCTTCAAGTTGAGCAATGTTTACCCTGTTCATGTCCGGGACATCCACTTGTGTGTTACCAAACGTCCATTTGTCAAAGAGCATTCTAACATTATCAGAGATGAGAAAACAGAGGGAGACAAAGAACAATGGCATAGCTAAGGGGGTGCAGGTGGGCAATTGCACTGAGCAACAAGCTTTAGGGGGCAACAAGCTGAGCTTGACACTAGTAGCCAAATTTTGAAAACTTTGGTATGTACGAATAATACCATCATGTTATATATCATTGGAAAGATAATTTAATGCAGAGTGCAATGAAATAAACCACAATGGGATATCTGTACTCTATCAAATGTTATAGCCCATTACCCAGAAAACATTTTACTTATTTACTTAATTCAATTTGATTTCGTTGTCGGGTGATGGTAGCTACAAAATCTTCTTTGACTCCAGGTAGCAGATGCCTTAGCTATGCCACTGCCACAGAACATGCATGAGGAAGGCCTCTTTTGAGTAATATTGGTATTGGTATTGAGTAGTATTGGTTATATGCTGGTAGCTGTTTTGTATGTTGAAGTTGGCATAATCCATTTGCACATCTTGAATAGCTTCATGTCTATCCAAATAATGGATGCATTCCTAAGAATTCATGTGAGATCAAGCCAAAAATATCCATCAGCTCCAGCAACCTGCTTCCCACAATGTTTAACCAGATGCCTCCAGGAGACCCACAAGCAGGACATGAACATAAAAATCTTGCTGTTGGTCCTCAGCAACTGGTATTTTGAAGCTGGAAGTTCCAAATAGCTGTTAATGCAGCTAGCCATTGCTCTTGTATATGTCTAATCCCCTTTTAGATCCATCCTAAACTAGAGATAGGGTTCCACCTCTGCATGAAGCTATTCCTGGAGATTTTCCCCCAACATATTGGGATGCTGGACCCTGTTAAAAACTCCAGGAAAACCTCTAGGAAAAACTCCCTGTTAAAAACTTTCAGTGTAGTCACCCAGAGAGTGATGAGGGTTCCTGAAGACTCCAGGCCACTCCAGTTTGGGAGCCAAAGTCATGTTGAAGTGAAGGAGTCAAAACACTTTTTCTCCATGACGACAAAGATTCATTTGGCCCAGCATCCTCTTTCCAACAACAACCAGCTGGATTCCTCCAGGGGGGCCTAGAAGGAAGATATGAAGGCAGCAGCCTTCCCTTATTGATTCCCCCCCCCCCCGCATCTGGAGTTCAGAGCTACACTGCCTGGTCTCCTGAGATGGCAGGGTTGATAAACAATTCACATGGTTTTTCCATTCCCAAACAGCGGGTTTCTCAAGCACTTGGTGGGCCTCTGCTGTGCATTGGCTAAATTTGACAGACTACAGTGGTAGTAATGTTGTCTGCCTCAGTACCATGAGAGGGTAGTGCAGGGGATATTTTATACCCAGGTCCAAAGTCAAAAAGAAGGCCTAGGAACCAAAGGAGGGGATCCGGAAATCTTACATTTTCCGCTCTCACCCAAACTCACTAATTACCAAACCACTGAGATCCTCATAATGCCCTGCATTTGAGTCCATAAGTGTATTTAAGTTCAGGGAAACAGCTGTGCGGTGACAACTGCTACAGAAGTATGGTACCCACAGGACACTTTCTATTCTAGTGCGAGCCCAGCTACAATGATGCTAATTTTCTGCAATTTCCCATCTTTAAAAGATTTTAGAGAAAGGAGTGTGTTTGGTTTTCTGCATTATTGTTTGTAGCTGCCAACGCCATGCAGGTGGGTAGTCCTGGGCTTGACTTTGCTGGGCTCTGCATTGGGAAGCTGGGTAGACCTGGGCTCCATAGACTTTTCCGGCTACCACCCTCCTCCTGCCCTGTTTCCCCCCCCCCAGCCTTGTTCTCTCTGCCACATCACCATCCTCTCCCACTGTGTTTCACTCCTCACCTCTCCCTTTGGGAAGAGACCCAAAAGAAACTTTGTACCCCCTGAAAAAATTCCTCTCGAAAGCCCTGCTCAGTAATGCCTAGACCAGAAATTTTTCAATTTTTTTCTTCTCAAGGCACACTGACAAGGCATTAAACATCAGTTTTTTGACAAGGCACACCACACTGTCGGTGGGGAGATCTCAGTGGCCCTACTAATACATGACCCTCTCCCAAATTCCTGTGGCATTCCTGCAGATCATTTGTAGCACACCAATGTGCCATGGCACACTGGTTGAAAATCACTGGTGTAGGCTGTATCTTTTCAGTGGCTAAACTTTCTAACAACATATTTGGTCCAGGGCACATGGCATTTCATAATAAATGACTTTTCAGCCCCTGGCTGGACTGATAAAAGGCGTTTTGTTTCCCAGCTGACTTCCTCAGTTAATTATTTCTGATCTTCTTGGGGAGCCTTCCAGTGGCATCCAGCGCGTCCTGTGGTTGTCTCTGGAGATTTTGAACGTTTATTTTTAACTAAGTTAAACATGTCTACAATGAATCATTTCATACTTCCCAACTGCATCTGGTTTAGCAGGATGCAATGCTTAGTTTTCTCACCTCTGCTGGCATATATTGAATGTGTACCTAGTATAGGAAGGTTGCTGCACCTGGATTCATGGGTCTTGAATTTGGATTGCAGAATCCTGGATCAAGATTTGGCACATGCCGAATCCTGAGCCCCTTCCTGGGCTTGCTCTGCCTGCATGGAGCAACACTGATTTGCACCTGTGATATAGCTGGCACAGGTCCAAGTTGACCAGTTGTAGCTGCTGGGGCTTACACTGGGGCAAGGAGACAAATGTCCCGTTACTCTGAGGAGACCTCCAGCAGCCAAAACTCCCTTGTGGGATGCAGCAGAGGCCACGCTGGCGCCACTGCATCACTGAGTGGGAGTTTAGCATTGGGCTGTAAGTAAATGAAGAAGTGAACACTTTTATAAGAAAGACCAACACATAATCAAAAAGGGAGGTTTTTTTTGATGCTGTTGAAAATGAACTAGAAGACGTTTTAGTGCTTTCAAGCCAATCATTATAAACTTGAGAACTGAAATTTAAAAAGAGAAAGCTAATTTTCTTAGGATAGTAATTTCTGTGCTCTGTACCAGATTCTACATGCTTGGGAATAGTGACTGCATAAATCACTGAAAACCAGAACATATAGGGCATAACCTTCAAAAGGTACCTGGCTGTTTGGCTCAGCTGGTAGAATACCAGTCCTCTTGCTGGGCTGCCTGTTCCAAGGGCTCTTTTGGTATGTTCTGTGTTTTGTGGATAGCTGGTTCATGCTGTTTGCTTTCTACTCCACTGTGAGGAGCTACTTCCTCATTTGGCATTAAGCAAGCACACCTATAATCATCTGAAAATCATGGGAACTCTTTTTCTTGGGGAGTTCAGATGGAGTAGCTAGAGCACAAATGCCTTGAAATATCCTGTGTTGAACATGGGATGGTAGGCAGGCAGTCTATGGGCCAGAGTCATCCTGCAAAGCAATTAATCCAGTGGTACTCAAACTTTTTAGACCAGGACCCACTTTTTGGAATGGCGCTTGTGTTGGGACCCACAGGAAGTGATGCAATTAACCTGGAAGTGATGTCATGTCCAGAAGTAACATCATCAAGCAGGAAGTGCCATCATTGTGCCATAAAAATTATACTCCTAGATACATTCTGACATTCTTGGACTTCAGCAATTGCATAACCATGAAACAATCCTGACAGAAAGCAAGAGAAAATATTATATAATGTCCTGCTTTATTTACAGGGCCAGTGCAGTACACAGGGCCAATGTGTGCCGTTTCTTTAAATAAAACTGGCAGTCTTGGATTTTCAGGTTTCATTGTGTGGGAAGTGTGATAAGGAGCTTTTTCTTTTTGTTTCTATTTTTTTTCTATAGTGCCATGGCAGAAGCAGTAGCCATGACATTGGTGAGGCCAGTGCTCCAGCTTGCACTGCCCCTGGGTACAGAGGAATGTTTCCAACTGAAAGTGACTCTTTTTTGCAAAGAAAAAAACCACATATGCGCAGGGCAACTCTGACTGAGATTGGGGGCAGAGCTGGACCAAGACCTCCTGGCACCTGAGAGGGCAAGCCAGATGCCATTCTCTTTTTCCCATCAGCATACAAACTACTTCCTCTGCAGCTCTTACTTCCTGCTTCCTGGATTTGAAAAAGAAAGGTGGGAATAGAGCAGAAAAGGAAGTCTGAAGGGCAGTAAAGTGGTGGGCTAGAGAGGAGCAGAAGGGAAAGGAGCAATGGAGGTGGTTGTCTCCCATAAATCCACCAACTGAGGTGATTTCCTCAGTTGGGCCTCACGACCTTGATTAGGGTGTGCAGGGAGGGGAATGTTCATTCTTTCCGCTCCTATTTGCCCCAGTGCAGCAATTCCTTCCATTCTAAAATGTTGCACCTAATTGCAAACTTATTATTATGATCTTAGGATTCAGGATAGATATTATTCTGGATACCTTTGTGTTAATATGACCAAATGGTTTTTTGTTTTGTTTTTTGCTTCCCAGGTGTCCGCTATAGCCAACAGGGGAACAGTGAAGTCACTTCCTCTTCCACTATTAGTCACCATGGCAACAGTGCCATGGTGACCACCAGCCAGGCTGTCCTCCAGCAGGTGTCTCCAGCGGGTTTGGACCCGGGCCATAGCTTGCTCTCACCGGATGGTAAAATGGTAAGTACACCTGGTCTATTGTAGCTCAGGTGGTGATAAGATAAGGGACTTGGACAGGCAAAACAAACAAGACTTTCTTTTTCCTTTTTTAAAACTTTCTGTCTTTTTGAACCAGACCCATAGTAAACAATGAAGCATTTGTAGGGCTGGGAAGGGAAAAGTCCCAGTTACACTCAGTAAAAGCTGGCAGTCTGACCTCACCTTTCCCTGGCAGCAGGTAGTGGTGTAAGCTTTGAAACTTGCCAATAAATTTGACATGGTTTATTGATTGAATGCCTTCTAAAGTGAAATGGTGGGTGGATCGCTGTTTGCTCTTCTCTGCCAGTGATATTCCTGCAATTTTTTAAAAAAAACTCTTGTCTCCTTCCCAGCTCGCTTAAGACTTCAAAAGTGTTAAATTTCGTATATAGGAGTTAGTTTGTTTTCCAGCAAATTAATACAAACTGTTTCTCGTTTCATTCAGGTGTATGTGGATTGTTGTAGTCATAATGAATGTTTCATTAATTTATAAGTTAGGTTTTTTTAGAAGTTCATAATTCTCTAAGATTACCATTGATTAACTGAGCTACAGATTTTGGGGAAAAAGTATAATACAAGTAACTATAATATTGCAGATAGCAAGCAGGCACTTTAGAAGATGTATTCCGTCTTTTCTCTTGTGTGAGAGGGAATGCTGCATGTAAAGATAGGGTTACCAGATACAAACTGGGACAGAGTGCCTAGACCTTTAACCATTATATAGAAGAGGAAATTTGGGCAGATACAGCTCATCATGGAAGGGTTTCAAAAGCTGCACCTGCCCAGATAATTCTGTCTTCTATACAACGGTTAAAAGTATAGTTTGTATCTGGTAACTCTATCTAAAGACCAAACTGTATTTGCATTAAAACACATCAGTGGCCCTATAATGCTTAACTTTTTAGCAGCCACAGTGAGGGCCAATCTGGACCAAGACTGTAGCATGGGGAGGGCATAATGCCTGCTCTGACACATGCATGTATAATTTTAAAAAGGAAATGATTAAGATTTGTTGTTTTATTTAAAACTAGCTGTTTGTGACCCGGCGGTGCCCGGGGGCAGAAATTATCCCCAGGCTCTATTAGGAGGAGGAATGAGTTTGTTCTGCAGTGCACCCCCACCTCTGGGGGCGTATGGGGGGCCCTACCCCCACAGTATATCTGTCCAGATCGTAAGGAAGCAGTGTACCACGTGTGGTGCACATCGTTCCAGGCGTTCCAGAGGAATGGTGGAACATACACACAAATATGCAAACCTCCCTCAAAAGCATGACATAGTGAGATCCATATGTACCCGTCCCTGAAATAAAACAGTATTGATGACCTGGAACCCACAATGCACACTATCACTGTGAAATGAATGAGGAAACAGGGACAGCATCAACTAAGAGAGCAACATGAAGGTCCCACTTACTGTCTGCAGGTCCAGCCCTCACGTATGAGAAACAGGCAGAGGTGGCCTGTGAGCTCCCTGGACATAGGCCCCTCTCAGATCCGACTGGCTGCTGGAACTCTGTGGATCCTGCTCTTTCCTCCCTGGCCCACTCAGGCCACGCAGGCCAAGCACTTTATATTAGTTTCACTTTCTGTTCTGCTCAGTTTCAGCTGAGCTGCTGCAGAATCGTCTGTGACCACAGGGTGGCAGCAGACCTGTAGCCCCATGCAATCCCCTTGGTTCCTGACGATCCGGCCCCCTCCCTGAAAAACGGGGGGCCGTAGGGGGGTCTGACCCCCGCAGTGATTCCTTCCAGGCTGCAAGGAACGTGTGTGCCAAGTTTCGTGGCCGTGGGTCAAGGGACGGAGATTTGTATAAGGAACATACATACATACATACACACAAACGTCCATTTTTATATATATAGATATTTATTATGTGCTGCTTTTTAACAAAAACAAGGTGGTTTAATAACAAGATGAACGGGAAGATGGTCTGCTGTCCAAAACTTATAGCACAATCCTGGCTTGTGCATAACTTCAATGCAATATTGTTGTGTCGAAGCTATTGCATTACTGCTGACCCGGGGGCGCCGAGCGGCACCTCCGCATCAGTGCTAAGGCAATGGGACCGGCGCTACAGGCAGTGGCGGTCCTGTTGCACCCACACCATGCCTCCTTTGCACCAGCCGAAGCCGGCTGGTGCAGGGAAGGCACCCAGTTGGGGCGAGAGAGGGAGTGGGCAGGCAAGGGTGGTTCTCAGCAGGCTGTGGATGGGCTGTGGGCGGGCTAGCAGGCACGCCGGCCTGGGAGGGGGCGGGCTTGGGATTTGGCCATAAGGCCGAATCCTAAACCCATTCAGGAGGCTGCTCAGCCCCAATTTGGGTATCACGGTCTCCTTGGATCTGCGCCTGCTGTTTAGCAGGACGTGCCGTTGTGCTGGGGAGGCTCCAGCCTCCACTATACTGCTCTGGATATGGCGCAGGCCCGTTGGCCTCGCCATTCCAGCGCAGTATAGGATTGCGCTCTTATTCACAATCTAAAAAGAAAGACACAGTAGGTAGACACCAGTAAACGGGCACTGGGAAGAGCTCTGCGCTGAGATTAACTGGGACAGGTGCTCTCCCACTGCTAAATATGAGGCTTTAAAAAATGGGGCATTGCAAAGCCTCAGCCAGAGAACCTCTGGCCCTATCCCCTTAAGGGGTAGAAAAGAGAGAAGGCAGCAACGCGTCCCTAGGATCACGCTGCTGCCTGGGGTGACAGAGGCTTCAATCTACTTACCAGTCGAAGCACTGTCATCCTGGGGATTTGGAGAGCCCCGCGGATATATCCACAGGGCTCCCCAAGCCTTGGAAACTTGAAAAAAAGTGATCGCAACCCACTTGCAATAGCTTATTTTTAATTGAATGATAGTCCTAGAGATAAATTAAGGCCAGTTCAGAGTTTTGGGGCACCTCTACCTAATATGTTTGAACATATTGATTTCCTATTGTTTTGATTTTAAGGAAGCCACTTTAGGAGCTTTGTCAGCCAAATGGTGAGGCACAAATACATTAAAAAACACATAAAGTTCATGGTGGGGTTTATCATGGTAGATGGGGTGAGGAAGAGGAAGCTCCACCACCACCACACAAAGGCTGTAGTGGTACAGAAGTAATTTCAGGGATGAGGGAGCCCTTCTAAGGGACGTGAGCACTTGGCAGATGCCAAACCATGTCAATCCTGACACCTGCCCTAGTAATCATGTTATGTATATAATGCCACTGGAATTCAAGGGCAGTGGTGGTGCTTGGGTTTGGCAGGACCCTCAGGCCAAAACCAGTTGTACAGTTGCTCACCCCTGCTTCTCATGTGCATGTTTGCACACACATGCACGCACACACACACGCACACACACACACTTGGCCTCCCTGCAAAGCCATGTTGGATTATGCCGTGGGCACCCCCATGGCATCATGGGAGTGCATCATCTTCGTCCATCTTCTCCATCTACTAATGGACCTCCTCAAAGGCCCCTCATTGGTTTTTTTCTCATTATGGCATTTCTATGTCAGAAAAAGCTATCCTGGTTTATTTTTTTGCCTGTCATGTAGTGCTAAACTCACAGATTTCCTCAGCTTGGAAGATTGTGAGAATCCGCATGCTAGTGATTTAACACAACTATTCTTTGTTAATGGAGCCAAACACATCGTACCCTTTTAAAATCTGCTTCTTGACCCCACACAGTTAAAATAAGAATTTGCATTGGAATTTGCCTAGGAATAATGCCAATGTTTTATTTCAAGGCATGTGTTAATCAGGTCTCGGGGCATGTAGTCACTGTTTTATGACTTTCTACTTGGGGCCATAATTCTGGAGCGCATGTCGGAGGACTTTGTTATCATGGGGTAGAATTCTTTTGCTGTCAGGTGATCCCCTCCCCTGTCGTTCATTAATTCATATTTTTCAGTCTTAATGGCTCTTCTAAAATATGTTGGTGCGTTACATGGTTTTCTGGAAATGGTTTGTTTTTGTCTCACATCTGTGCCTGTCTGAAGCGAACTGGCCTTGAGGAATACCTTCTTGCTCAAGGAAAGAATAGAATAGATTGTGCTTCATATAAAGGTTTTTCTTTTTTAAAAAAACTATGATCAGGTAGATATCTCAGTGGCTTTTAAACTGTTCAAGTGTTTTTTGAGAAGTTTATTAAAAGTTTGTTAAAAGTTCCTCACTGAGAAGAGAAGCAATGGTAGAGAAGCATCCCTGAAACTGATAACTTGTCCATGACTGTGGATCTTCCCTTCAGACAGACTTCCTCTCTGCTCTCATCTCCATAGTTCGACACTGAGCCCCAAAGGATAGTCAGTTTGCTACACGGACCAAATACTATATGCTGACCTGGCTCAGAGCGGGTTATACTTCCTCTGTCTAACTAGCCCCATACAGTAAAAGATGTGCATGTTCATGAAACAAGAATGTCATGGCTCATCCCCTCACATCCAGGGCAAGTTTGGGCAATTAATAATCACATGGTGGAGGGGCAGTTGCCCCAAATTAATTTACTGCATGTACTCGTGTATAAGTCAATCTCATGGATCAGTCAAGGGCACATTTTAAGCCAAAAATAATAGAATTTGTTATTATTAATTGATAAGTTGAGGAGGGGTTATGAAATTCTTTGAAAATGACTTACAGTAATTGTTCTGAGGCAGCAACAAGAAAGCCAACCAACAAAATGGAGCCATTTCACTTTTTTGTGAGGCAGCACAGAAATGGAGCTATAACAAGAAGGAAGAGAGATGAAAGTGCATGCTTACTTGAAAGTTAACTCCATCAAAATAAATAAGGCTTACTTCAGAGAAAATATGTTTAGAATGTGAACTTAAATGTGAAATGAATAGGGGGTTTTTCCTTTCAGAAGCTTGTGGGGAAAAGGTCATTCCTTGAAATGAAATCTGGCCCTTGTGCCCCCATATATTTTTTTCAGGGGCCACCATTGCCGAACCCTAGTATATTATATTCACTTCTTTTTTGTTTGGGCCCAGCCAGCCTTCAGTGGCAGAACAGTGAGAATATTCTAGAAATTCATCTTGTTGGGTTATTTTCCTTGGCCTAGCTTGACTGATTCCTGTTACACTGAGTGATTTTTATAGTCCTTCTCTATAGAGATGCATAGTTCTCTCCTGAGAAAACCTGACTATCCATCCAGGAAGTCATTACTGATTCCCTCAGTCAGGGTCACACAGTGCTCTAGAAACAGAACTGCTGCTATGGAATTTTTTCTGAAGTAAAATGCGACACAAATTTTGGAAGCTCTTCTTAATTAAAACCATTTTGAAAAGATAATCAGCATTACTCAGGGCTGTGAGGAGGTCACACATCTCTAGGATTCATTCACACTGGATTTCCCCCAGCAAAATGTATACTAAACCTGGAAGTCCTAGGCACCAAGTTTCTAGGAATTCTGAGGAAAGCTAAAAGCTACATTGAGCAACATTTCTAAAAATGAATATTGTACACCCCTGCATTGAAGCTGTTGGTTGACTGATGGTCCTCTAATTTTGAATTTTGAATTTTCATTCCTTGGCAGATTGCAGTTTCTGGAGGTGGACTTCCCCCTGTTAGTACCTTAACCAACATCCACGGCTTTTCCCATCACAATCCACAACAGTCCCAGAACCTCATCATGGCACCATTATCGGGAGTCATGGCTATCACACAAAGTAAGTGTATTTCTGCTGTGCTGGTGACCCAGATTTTGAGTTTAATGGTAGGGATCAGGAACTGAACATAAACTGCTCTCTCCTACCCACACTATCATCCCAGAAGCAAAAGGGAGTTGTGGAGAGCAAGAGGGGTAAAATTCGATTTAAATTAAGATAAAGGATTAGTTTTTTAAAAAATCTTTAAATTGAAATCTGATTTTGTCTTTCAGAATCAGCAACTGTTCAAAATATTAAGTGCCTGCGCAAAAATAATCTGAATTAAGATGACATCTGAGTGTAGTACAGGTTGATTATTCTTAATCCGATCTGCTTGGGATATGAAGGTGTCCAGATTTTGGATTTTTCTGGATTTCAGAATCATTGCATAAGTATAATGAGAAATGCTTCCTCTTGCTCTTTTCACTGTTACTCATATGGGTGTTTGCTGGCCTCTGACATTTTTCAACAATGTCTATATAGGCACAGAGCAGAGAATAGAACTTACAGCCTATACATGGGAATGAGCACAAGATCTTTCTACAGAAAGATTTTAAAAAGTATTGGACAAAGATGTCTGGATTTTGGAATAGTCTAGATAAGGGTAATCTACCTGTACAAACAAATACATTGATATCTCATAAGAGGATCCATGATCTCTTTTAAGCACAGTAGCTAGATTCAGATGACCTTTAAACCACTGTGAACGAATGCAGTGATCCTTGTGTCACCGATGCTGCTTCTTCCTTTTCCTTAGCACTTAAAAGGCAAACATTTAAACTGCTCACTTTGGAATAAACCTGTGTTTTTTGTGATGTACATACTTGGGAAGGTATGGATTATTTTAACAATGGTTTATGCAAACAAACCATGATCAAACTGTGGTTTCAGACTTGATTTGTTAATAAACCACAGCTTCCTAAGTTTGGATGTAATGGTAAACTATGGTTTACTCAAAACCAGAAGTGAATGCTCTATTTGTTTCCCCTCTATTTGTTTCCCCTCAAGAATTTAAGATGGTTTGTTTCTAGAAGTTGTACATCACCTTGGGTGCCTTGAGGCAGAAAGCCATTTACATGTTATTACATATGTTATTATTTTATAATGTCATATTACAATGTTATTATTTATAAATTATCAAAAACAATTACCTGATGCTATGGCATGGGGCTGAACATGAAATTGGGCGAACTCTGGAAGCTAGTGGAGGACAGGGCGGCCTGGCGAGCTGTGGTCCATGGGGTCGCGAAGAGTCAGACACGACTTAGCGACTGAACAACAACAATGGCATGGGGCAAGAGCAGTAGCCAATAGCAAGGCAGATACTTTGACTCAGAAACTCGCTGCATCAGCTTCCTAGCCCTGAGAAGAGTCCAGCCACTTGTGGGTCACTTGTGAGCCAGAGTCCAACACTTGTGGGGTCTTGTGGGCCATATTAGGGACTCCCAAGACCCCTTTAGTCCTTTGATTAGACACCTACGTGTTATAATTTCAGTGACCCAGAAGCCTCCCATTGTTACTTCTTGTCTCTCTCTCAGGTCTGAACAGTTCCCAAGCACAGAGTGTTCCTGTCATCAACAGTGTTGCCAGCAGCCTGGCAGCCCTCCAGCCTGTCCAGTTCTCCCAGCAGCTGCACAGCCCACACCAGCAGCCAATTATGCAGCAGTCGCCCAACCCCATGGCACAACAGCCCTTCATGGCTACGGTGACGCAACTGCAGAATTCACACAGTAAGGATCTTGTCAGGTATTTGCTGAGGTGAAAAGAGGCACTTAGTTTTGTGTGTATCTGTGCAGACCATTGGGAAAGATGGCATCCGTGGTGGTGAAGCTGGGTGACCTCTGAACCCTCAGGACCAATGGAAGCTCCTAATGACCACCAAGGGCATTGTGGGGGATCTGGGAGGTCCTAGCCCAGGGCTTTGCCCCAGGGGCCCCAGCAACTTGGTGCCAGTACTGGATGGAAACACGGGGGCCAGAAATACAACAAAATGTAGTCACACATGCTGGTTTTCTAGGAAGCCACTACCTTAGGCAAGATTAATGTTTTTCAATATCCTGGTTATACAGACTTTGGCCGAGTTATCATGATCAATAAATGTTGGTATTTCGATCAACAATGCAAATTGAGCCCTCTTGCTCTTTTCTCTCCTTTCCTCCTTACCTTGCATGCCACTCAGCATCCTTCCTTGTTAAACTCGGCTCTACAGCTCTTGTGAAGCCAGGAACTGTGGTGTGGCTTATAACAGTAAACCAGATATGAAACTAATGTCAAATTGTTTCCATAAACCAGGGTTCAACCAGAATTCCAAGCTTTGCTTGAGCTATGGAGTTACGATTGAACAAGTCAAGACTGAAACATCATGACTTTGTGATACAGCTGAGGAGGGAAAGGGAGGAAGGAGTTAATGGCTCACCTTCTAGACCAGCCATTTTCAACCACTGTGCTACAGCACATTGGTGTGCCACAAATGGTCTACAGGTGTGCTGTGGAAATTTGGGGAAAGGGTCATTTATTAGTAAAGCCACTGGGGGGTGAGCCCCCCACTGGCAGCATAGTGTGCCTTGTCAATTGTCAAAAAGCTGATGGTGTGCCTTGACAATTTTAGCACCTTGCCAGTGTGCCATGAGATGAGAAAGGTTGAAGATCTCTGTCCTAGACTAAACAAATCATGGTTACTTTGATCATGTGAACCAGGCTATTGAAGGCCTAGTCGTATCCAACTTTCCAGCACTAATGCAGCCATGTCAAAGGGATGTGCTCTGCATCCTGTGGGAAGGGGCAGTCATCATGGAGGCTTCTTCAAGGTAAGGAATTGTTTGTTCCCTTACCTTGAGGCTGCGTTGCATTTGCATCAGCACTGGAAAATTGGATAGGATTGTGTCCTGAATCTCTTCACAATATTATTCTGTGGATCTAGAAGACAACTCTATGATTGCAAGCAGGTTGTGGACTGGTGAGAGAATCCAGACAGAGGCGGACCTCACGGGGGATCCAGGGGGTCACAGGGGCTGGGGCGATAGCAGACTTGCCGCTCTCTGCTCGTCAGTCACCACTGCTGCCTGCCCTCTGGGGCCCTTCTGAGGGCCAGGCAGACCGCCCGCAGTGTCCATGGGCCATTTGGAGGCTTGCACCAGCCTCCAGAAAGGCTTTTAGTGTGACTTCCGGTTTTCATCCGAATCCGGAAGAAATGCTTAAAATGTTTCCAGACACTGATGTAAGCCTCCGAACAGCCCATGGATCAGGCTCAAGTTGCATGAGACTTCGGGTGAGTGGGGAGGGAGGGCAGGTGGGCAGTGGGCGGCAACCAGAGGGGGGTGGCAGCCTGCTGTCCTGGCCTGGGGTGGTGCATGGGCCAGATTCGTGTATGAATCCAGAGTTTGGAGTAGCATTCAGAGGCTGTTCATTATCTCTTGGAGCTTCTTATTGTAGTAAAGGGGTGCTTCTGAAATTCTCCCTGTATTTTGGAGTTTCATATTGCCTGTTCTTGTTTTCAAAGTAGAATCAATATAGTAGAAATCCTCTGCCATTTTTCAGTGTTTTATTTCTGAATTTTGTACTGACTGCACTGCAAAGAAATAATCTGGATGCAACTGCATATATGATCCCATCAAGAAAGCTTTTTTTTTTTTTTTTTTGGCACTAAGCTGAAAAGATACAAAGGTTGCAAAGACATTGAAAGCAAACAGCCCAGGCTGCCTGTACACTGTGCTGGAAAAAAAAAATCAACATTTATGCTCTAAACGTAAACCAGATTTTATGAGAAGAAAAAAACCGCAACCTGTGCATATTATGTCTTCCAAATGTCTCTTATTTTGCATAACTCATTCTGCAGCTTTTACTTTGTGCTCTCTAGGGAGTGGTAAGTCACTAGTCAGATCCCTGAATTCTGGAAGATACTGTTTTTAATATAACATCATTATACACATCCCTTTACAGAATAACATCAGCATCAAGGGCAGGTCCCAGCCTGAGGGCTGGTCCATCTATGAGTGCAACTGAAATGGCCATCTTAGGTGACTATATTAATGCAGGGCATCCATCTCTGCCCTCCCACTTGTGGTTGCTTGACTTCTCTACCACCTTCTTCCACTCCCTGGATTGGAAAATGAAGTGGAGGCAGCAGCATCGCTGGGGTTGGTGTCATCCATTGTGTAGCTTGGCAACCCAGATTATGTGATGATGTCATCATGACACATGTCACTTCCGGGTTGCTGAGCTTTTGCTTGCTGGAGGGAGGAGAAGCCAGCTATGGGGCACTGGCTCTGGCCACTGTGAGTGCCACTGGCTCTTCTGCCTGCTATTCTTCAGTGACAACCAAGCCTCCTGCCAGCTGGGCTGTGGCATGTCTGAGGCTGGCACGGCCAGGACCAAAAATGGGGCAGGAGCAATGTTGGTAACTCCCTTAGCACCCATTTATGCCTGATACCTGGGGTGGGCTGCCCCCCTTGCTATGCTACTGGGAAGGGGAAATGTGGAGAGGAGGAGAGTGCAGAGCTAAAACTTGGTAGAATGTGAAGCAGAGGCTGGCACATCATCAAGAAAGGGGACAACATTTAGCAGGCTGCTTGAGGTGTCAGGGAATCTTGGGCTGCCCTGCCCCAAAGATTTACAATCTAAATTCCAGGATAGCAAGAAAAGAAAGACAGAGGCAAGGCAAGAGGGATGGATATGAGTAAATAGAGCCAGACATGCAAGAGCCAGTTAGAGTGTTAAACATAGATCAGAGCACTAGTGACTCCCTCCCAATCTGATGTACCTAACAGGGTTGTTATAAAAATTAAAGTGCAGGGGAGACACCATGTAGTTTATGTAGACCAGTGTTTCCTAAACTGTGGATCAGGACCCATGGGCCAATTTTTGGTGGGTCTCAAAAAGTCTTTGAAACATTGTGGGAGGGAGGAATTTTGCAAGCACCCTTGCCCAGTTTGCCAAAACAAAAAAATGTTACCTGGAAATAAAAGCTGTGGTATGAGGTAATCTTCATACCCCCAAAGTAAAATGTCATATTTTTTCTAGTACTTTGGCATGCCATAGCTCACTTGTGAACCCAGATTCTTCCTTTTGCCCGGGCTGGAAGTCCCTAACTGCACATCTTGCTCTCCATTTGAGTTTTCCGGGTATCCAGGAATGACTGTAAAAGTTTGGAGGAACAGTCCTTGAACTCCATTTCTAGGGAGAGTCTAGCAAATGTTTACACACACACACACTCTATATGTAAGATATCTAGCAGCTTTGGGAGCACAGGACACCAATTATTGATCAATAATTAATAATTATTTTATTATTTATTAATAAAATATTTCTTTCTATCTCTCTCTTCTTTTGGGGGGGGTCTGTTGGGTCATGATAGATGGTCATTTTTAATATCTAGTCATTTTGGAGTAAGTTAGGTTGAATTCAGCTTGGCACATCATCAAGAAAGGGGGCAGCATTTAGCAGGCTGCTTGAGGCAGTGCAAGGAAACATGTAGAGGGTCAGGTTGTGTGAATTGACAAAAAGCATCCTAAACAAGGACAGGGTTGAGGGATGATTTGAAGGATGGAAATCTAATTTAGCAACTCCTCTTCCAGGGGGCCTCTTCCCTCCGGAAACCAATCTCAAGCAAAATTTCCTGTTTTATTCTGATTAGATTTTAGGAGGCTCAAAGAGGGGCTGTGATTTCCAGTAAGGTTCTAGAAACAATGATGCGCTAAATCCTAAGTTTGGCCTTTGAATCAGTGGAGAGGGGTTTTCTGTAAGGAGCTGTTTATAATGGTGCTCTAAAATGGCTGCCCATCTTCCTTTCCCCTTGCATGACAGAATGACTGTTGGGTTTTTCTCCACAGTGTATGCACACAAGCAGGAACCCCCTCAGTATTCCCACACATCCCGGTTCCCTTCAGCCATGGTGGTCACGGATACCAGCAGCATCAGTTCGTTAACCAATATGTCTTCCAGTAAACAGGTAAATGGTAAACCATCTGTTTAAGGGGAAATGGATGCACCAAACAAAGGCGCTGGCTCCACAGGTGAATGGACAAAAGCTGGAGTGTCCCCAGCTGACACAATTGGAGGATCTAGCCTCCTAAGTGTTTGGCAGTGCTGGTTTCAATCGTTATTTATTAATGGCATTCTTATCCCGACCCTTCCTCCAAGAAGCTCAGGGGAACATAAATAGTTGTCTCTTTCCCTCTTTATCTTCACAACAACCCTGTGAGATATGAGGCTTAAAGAGGGTGACTGGCCCAAAGTCACCCACTCAGTTTCACAATTAAGAGAGGATCTGAACCTGGGAGTACTAGTCCGGTTGCACTAACCATTATACCACACAGACTCTCTTGAGATTCAGCACCTGGGATGTAGGGGGCAATGTCTTAGATCTTGGCAGGTCAGAGGGCAGAGACGTGGGATGAGGCAGAGTCATTTTGTTCATTTTGGAAGCAGTGAGTGGCAGGTTGGGGGAAGAGCCTGGCTATACCTGGTGCCTTCAGGGTGGAGTTTAACAGCTATGGAGGACAGAATTATTAGCAAAACTTTGCAAACCAATTGAAAACTTCCCAGAGTTTATGTGCCCCCTCAGAAGCATAGTTATAGGGGGCAATGCAGTACATATTGCAAGCACTGCAACATGCCTTGTAACTGGTTCCTCCCATTCGCGGCCAGGGCCATTTTGGGCAGCAACAGCAACGCTATGCCTTGCCGTCGCTGCCCAGAATGGCTCCGACTGCAAGTGGGTGGAACAAGTTACTTAGCATATTGCGGCGCCTGCAGTACTTAACATGTCACCTTCCTATGGCTATGCTACTGGGTCCTCAATACGTCTGACATAATATGTGGGGAAATGGCAGTCACTAGCTGACAATCACTAAGAGGCTCATAAAATATTAGGGTTCCCCCCTCAAAAGAGGAAGTCAGCCAGACAGCATCTGATTGAGGGCCCCCTCAAATATGGTGCTGTCCCTGCAGATAAGAATACCCTTGCCCTCTTTATGGGTCCTCAAAGCTACATTGGATAGCTTTGAGTGAATAGCTCATATAGGTCTAAATGAATAGACCTATGCCTGACTGAATGCTTTCGTGATGAAAAATGTTCCCAGATCAGATAAAAGGACTTATTTCCCCCCTCCTTTTTCTGTTTTAAAGGCTTTACGGACTGTGGGAAATATGTGGCCTCTATTGATTAGTAGATAGTTTAGAGAGAAAGCCTTGAACTTCTTAACAGATAAGCTTTAGCGCTTTTAAAATACTCACCTTGGCTTGCCAAAAAAAGGGGGGGGAGAGGGTGTGAGCACACATGTTTGGAATTGGAGTTTGGATTCCCAGACCAACCAGTGTTTCCTGGAGTGGACTCCAAGTTTGTGGAGCTGCTGAGGAAAGTCTGTGGGCGCTTCCTGTTAGGCGCCTGTATGAGTGTGGGGCATGCTGAATGAGTGTGCCTGACAACTTTCTGCAAAGCCACATGGGGCATGTGGGTTATACCAGTGGCCCTGCATCCAGCACGCTGGCCAGCAGAAAATCTGGAGAGATCCTTTTGGAGCTTTTTACACTCCTGAATAAACTGGTTATCTACACATAGTTTCCCTGTCTAGGCCTTAACACGTGGAACCTGGGCTTGTGGCAGTGTATCAAAGGCTCCCCTTCACATCGTGCCTTCCTATGCCAAGTGCTGTCCCCATTACTTGGTTGTACACCAGCTACTGCCTCTACCACTTCTCGTCCTGCTCCTGGGATTTGCAAGACAAGAAGGGAATGGAGCAGAAGAGGTTGAGAAGCTGCTAGCCACACAGTAGTCTTCAACCTTTTTTCATGCCATGACCCCAATAAATAAATAAATAATGAGGGCGGGGACCCCCTGTTGATCCCACTCCCCTCCATGGACCCAATCCACCCCTCTCCATGCCCATTGCCGCCTGCTTCCCACTTCCGCAAGCCTCGGTGGGGAAGGCTCTTTTTAAACTTAGCACAGCCATTTTTGCTCATCTTGATAGTACATCCCCCTGACTTTTGTATCAGTGCTGGACAGACTCCTGCAGAGTAGCATAGAATGGCATGTAGCAGATGGCAACATCTAACAGTGGAGCAAGGCTCAGCACCAAGCAGTGTTATGGATACTTTTACAGTGTGAAATGTTGGCCTGTATGCAATCCTCTCCCCCCCCCCCAATACTGCACCATGCCACCTCAACAGTATGATTTGGCATGATTGGCAGACATTTTGGTTCCCCTCACCTGTGTGACCCATTGGGGTCACACAACCCCAAGGTTGAAGAACATTGTTAAGAGCATCTTGCTCTAACCCCACTCTCTCATCTTTCACACTTCCTTTAACTCACCACTCTTCTCTCCTGCACACTTCCTCTTCTGTTTCATTCCCGTTTTCCTTTGTGAATCTAAATGGGAGGAGGAGGAGCCGTGGAGTCAGGAGATGGGTGTTCCTGCCCATCCAGGCTTGCTTCAGTCAGCTTCATGGATAGGCTGACCCTGCATCAGACCTATTAAGACACATTTCTTTTGCTGCATTTGATGGCAAAAGTATCCTTCACAAGCAGCCCATTGGAGAGAATCTGCTCCTGTCAGGTTTCCCACCCTCTGTAGCAAGTAAGCAAAACCCACTTGCTTACCAATCCCCATCAGTCAGGCAATCAGGCGCATCCACACTCCTGAGGAATACCCATTTCCTTTAAAAAGCTCTACTGATTCATCTGCCATGCATTCATCCCTAACTTTGCCCTTGATTGATTATTCCACCTTGCCCTCCGGTTGACTTTGATGCTTGCTTGTTGAAACAAGCCCTCACAAATATAGGAATTGTTCTCTTAAAACACTGCAGGATGGTACTTGTTCAGCATTGCCAGGGAATGTAATGGAGTTTTGGATCTTTTGGTGGCTATGAAAAAAAAAAATCTCCCTCCAAAGAAAGTGGTTGGGATCATCACCAGAAGTAGTCATTTTATATATCTCAACTGTGATTGTTTAATTTTTGGCAGTGTTTACCAGAGGGCAACAGATGTACTTACTTCCAACTTTTAAACCTCTCTTTCAATTTAAGGATATGTAATATTTTGGTATCCGCTGGGGTTTGGTTCTGGAACTCCCAGCTGATAACAAAAATTGTGTTAAATAAATAAATGCAGTTTAAACAAAACACGAGGGGCAGCGCAATCCTACCTGAGATGTAGCGTCGACACAACGTTGTTGTGTCGGCGCTACGTCATTAGCACCGACATGAGGGCGCTGAATGGCACCCCTGTATCGGCACTAAAGCTCTCAGGCCGCTGCTACGAGTAGCGTTGGCCTGGGAACACAAGACAGGGAGCCTCCCTTTCGTCAACCAAACTGGCGCAAGGGAGGTTCTGGGAGAAGGGAGGGTAGGGAATGGACGTTTCTGGGCAGGGGGAGGGCGGGCTATGGGCAGGCCAGCAGGTGTGCTGGCTCAGGATGGGAGTGGGCCTTGGATTCGGCCATAAGGCCACATCCAAGGCCTCATCCGTGGCCGTGCAGCCTTGATTTGGGCCGTGCTGACTCCTCGGATCTATGCCTGCTATTTAGCAGGTGCAGATCTAAGAAGCGCACTGGGGAGACTGGAGCGAACATGCCCTTGCTGTGAGGAGGCTCCAGCCTCCCTGACGCAGCTTCGGATATGGTGCTGGCCGGCCAGCCTCGCCATTCCGGCGCTGCATAGGATTGCGCCCTCAGTCAGGCAATCATTAGAACTGCAATTTTCAGTTTGCTTTGAGAAAAGTGATCCCCTTCCCTTTGCCCTCTCTCACTGAAGAATGGAATGCAAAAGTGATTAATCACTATTGCATTCCATTCTTCAGTGAGAGAAGGTCTCAGAGCAAATTGAAAATAGTAGTTCTAATAGCTCGACTCCCTAAAAAAGTGTTTTTTAGAATGGAGATGTTTTTTCCTCTTCTCCAGAGAAAAGAGTCCTTATCTGAAGTGGCTATCAGTGCTGAGTCAAATCAGTGTATAAAAAATCTGTTTATAAAAAGGTTGGACCTGTAATATTAAAAAACATCAGTGCCACCTCATTTGATTAACTGACTGAGATTGCCTTAACTGGATAAGTTGAGATAACTACATCTCAACTGAGCATTCCTTTTCTTTTTCCCAGTGTCCACTGCAAGCTTGGTGATACTCCACACTTCAATTCTTCTGCTTCTCACCACTGCAAATGGGTTTTCCACTACATCGTGCCAGAGATCAATGATGGAGTCTTTGGGATGAGGGTTGCTGCAGTGAAGCTCATACACCATGTTCGGCGTTATACCAAAGAGCCCGCAAAATCTGGAGAGAATGCTGGAGTTTCAAAAACAGGACCTTTTGGTGACTTGTATGAAGAGCAAAACAAGCACCTGCATGGGCCCAGTCCCCAGAGGCCGGGCTCTTCCCACAGTATTTTCCAAGACTTGTTGTCTCAAGGATTTTGAAAGTATTTTCCTTCCAAAGGGCATTTGTTTCTTACAAGAGAAACAAGATCAAAATGGATATTAAGAAGGAGCTCGGAGAGAGTGAAAAATTGAAGATCAATCCTATTTATAAAGTCACATTCCTCCCCCAAAGTGGACTCGGAAGAGAAACTGGAGCTGTTACTTCAGGTTGGAAAGGAAGGAGGAGCTGCCTGTGCTGTTGAACTGAGCCAATTAAACTGTATATAGATAAACTCCTTTGTCCTGGCTCCCATCCTTCCTGTCTTCCTCATCACCTATTCACAGAGATTTATATTAAAGAAATGTGGTTCAATAGATGTATGTGAAATTGTGCAATTTTCAACACCTGTACCATCAATAGATCTCTCATCAGTTCTCTCTTCCCCCCTTTTTTTTGTAAAGCTGGAACTTAATTTAAATTAATTTGCAATTTTTCTTGGTTCTTTTGATGAACATAAGGGGGGAAAACGTCCTAGACAAGAATGGTGGTGCAACAGCGCAGAATTTAGTACATTTGCTATGGTGTGTCTTGGATAGAGAGATTAAAAACACAAGTGTCTTTTCCATGGGTTATGAGTCCAAAGTGAAGAGGGCAGGTGGCCAGTGTGGAGCTTGGGGAGGGCAGAGGGAAAGCAGGAGGGAGGTGGAAAAGGACGGAGAGAGGCTGGCTGCATTGGGAGGGCTGGCCCAGGGAGGGGGTGGGTGGGCCATTCCAGCACTTAAGGCAGAACCTAGTCCCCATCCCTGGCTGGTCAGCCCCAATCCGGGCTGCTTGGATTTGCACTAGCTATTTTGCTGGTGCAGATCTGAGCTGCCCTATAGGGCTGACTGGGGCTTACCACCCAGTAAGTGGTAAGGGAAGTAAGGGAAAGGGAAGGGAAGGGAAAGGAAGGGAAAAATATTCTCCTACCCCGAGGTGAGCTCCAGCGGCCTTCTAGCCTGTGCTGGATGCAGGGCAGGGCAACAGGCCTGCCTGCTCCAGTTTGGGTTAGGATTGGGCTGTTAGTTACAGGAAAATACTGGGGAAAGAGTTTGTGCCAAAGGTTATGTGGAAAAGGTGGGTTTGGAGAAGGGATTTAAAGGCAGCAAGAGAGGAGACATCATATTGGTGTTCTGGAAGACAGTTCCAGGCATAAGGAGCAGCAAGAGAAAAAGGTGATTTGAGAAAACAGGAGAACTTTGGTGATTTGCCTATGATGGTGGAGCTGTTCCGGGGAAGGTGAGTGGCAGGAAGGGATGTGGTGGAATCCTGGTAGAGTGTAGATTAAAGCCACGTTTCCCCAACGGGCAACCCAATCCTACATAAGGTCGACATAGTAAGGCCGACATAACAGGGTTGTATCCTAAAGCCCAGTGGGAGGCAGCAGCAGCAACGTGCAGGACAAGGGTTGGTGTTCCCCTTGCACCTGCGTAAGCCCCAGTCATCCCTATGGGCTTGCTCAGATCTGTGCCTGCTGTTGGCAGGTGCATGTGTGCAGTAGCGGCCCGAATCAGGGCTGCTGGGGCCAGGGCTGGGGTTTAGGATTTGGTACTATGGCCATCCTGTGTCACAACATCTGTCTCCGCCCACTGTGCCTCCCAGTTATGTCCCCGGCACGCCTCTGTAACGCCCTTGGCAAGGCCCAGCGTCAACTGTGCGCCACTGACGCTCAACCGGCACAAGGCCGGTGCTGCTGGCGGTCGCAGAGGTGCCTGAGCGTTGGCACTGCTGCTTGTGCTGGTCTAGCGCTGTACCGCCAATGCTGATGTGCTTGATGGCACGTTTGCAACAGTGTTTGGCCAGCGCAAGAGTGTAGCGCCGGCTCAACGGGGAGTATAGGATTGCGCTCTTAACCATGGTCATTGTGTGATCCAAGATGGCTTCCTGGAAAGCCAGGAAGAAGAGGCCACCAGCGGCATCATGCAACATCCCTGTGAGTTTGCTATGGTGCCCCCATGCACCGTTGTGCACAGTTTGGGAACCACTGGGGTAAGGCCATGAAGGATTTTTAAAGTAAGGATGATAAGCCTGTGCCAGATTGGAAGAGGCCAGAGAACTTTAAATTTAAAGTGTGTGTGTGTGGGGGGGGGACGTTTATGATAATAGGGATGAGAGAGATGCTTGACTTTGGCCACAGAGCTCAAGACGGGCCTAAGGTTAGACAATGGAAGGCCAGAGTGGAAAAGATTGTAGTAAAGGTGGCAGCTGGCTAGAATATACTCCAGAGTTTTCACCAAGAGAGCAGTGAGTCAAAGTACATGGTCCATAATCCTCACACAGACGCCAAGCTCTCAAACACACAAGGCTACATATTCACATGCTACATTGTATGAATATACAATCTGAGTATAGTGTACTGTACACACATACAATTCATGTATTCACACATGGATAATGCTCGTACTGCAGTACACATAACCCATACCCTATATTTGTGGGCACCAGTCTTTGGGTTTGCTTTTAAAAGGAATGCATAGACAGTCCACACAGAAACATATACAGACAGCTGTACACACATGCAACATGACGTACATACAGCTGTACCTTTGGGGGCTGCTTTCAATTAATGTGCATAGGAGGAGAGAGGGAGCCTACCACCTTCCCCCTCCATGCATTCATTGACTTGGAAACTGAATGGATAGAAAAGGATTTCTCTAGTGATGATAGGGCGGATTAACTAGCAAGAAAGATCTGATGTCACGGCTGCCATTGCTGACCACAAGAGACACTTTAGCTCAGCACTCTGCTCCACTGCTGCTTTTGTTCCCTCCTGCATCTGCTCTTGAAATTCAGCAAGGAAGGAAGAGGAGTTGGAGGAGGAGCAGCTGCATAGACCCATCTATGAGGCTACCTGATGCAGGTTGCATCAGCAGTGGACTGCAAAGGAGTGGTGCGTGGGCTGGACATTTGGGGTGCCCCTTGCACCAACTCCCTGCAGTTCACCATGGCCAGGAACCACATCAGTCCACTTTCTGCCCAGTAAAACAAGAAGAAAGTGGGTCATCCACCACACCCTCACTCTGCTAGTTGTGCAGTTTCTTCACTTGCGGAAATGCGATATGTCTGATTTGATTTACAGGGACCACACAAAGGAAGGGGCTTCTTCATTCATGTACGTGGTCCCTTTAAATAAAACCAGAAGTCCTGCACTTCTATAACTGAAGAAACTGTGTGAGGAGTGTAGCAAGTAGGGTTGTTCCTTTTTTTAAATAGGGCAGAGGTGTCAGCAGTGGACCAAAGTGACATTCCAGGTTGCATTACCCCTGCAGCTGAATGCTGATTGCAAAACATCACTGCCTCCAAGGGCCAGGAGATGAAAGGGGCAGGTGAGATGAGAAGTGGCAAGCCACTTCAGGGACCAAAATATTGTGGGCCCAACTGGGAAAAGAAGGCTAACCAACATGGCGGGGATGCCTTCAGGTCCCATGAATGACCGACTTGTGTTCTCATTCAGCCAGGGGAACAAGCCTAGGTGTGTCTACTCATAAGTAAGTCCAATTGGGTTCGATGGGGCTTCCTTTCAAGAAAGTGTGGACAGGATTGCAGCCTCAGTATTATTTTGACTCTCTAGTGAAAAGTGTTTCAGTCAAGGAGGCCTTTTGTGCCAGCAAAGCGACCACAAAACCTTCTGCTTCATTCATTCCTCATGATGAGATGGTTATCGGACAGGAACCAGGGTGGCGGCGGCGGCTTGAAGGTTAAACTGTTGAGGCTGAGACATGTGGGTGACTCTGGATGTTACAAAGAGGGTGGGAAACAAGATGACCTCTCGTTCACCCCAGAAGAAAGTGAGGCCCAGCCCACACCTGTTGAGGCAGGCAAATCCCCTTTGCTAACAGTCTTGTTTGCTCTGCAGGATCACAGGTGAGACTGGCAGGCAGATCAGGCTGGGTCAGGAGGAGGTTACCAACCCCTGTGGCACCCAGGGCATTAGGACCTGTGATAGCTCCGGTCTGTTTTGCAGGGGGATGCCATAGGCTGGAGCACCATGACAGGGTCGTGACCCACACACCAAGCCAAGAGGTCTTGGTGTTTTTTTTTCCAAAACTCCTGCAACCAACAAGGTGGAGCACAACCATCACAATAGTTTATGGGAGCATTCAGTTTATGGGAGAATTCAGTTTTACTCTCACCAGCACACCGTGTGGCAAGTCTACTCTGTTTTATCTCCCAGGGCAGGATCAGCTGTACTGCTTGACAGGGTGTCTCAGACAATGGACTGTGGGGCTGTTACACATGGCTTCTTGGAGCTGGGCCCAGAAAGCCTCAAGGGAGAGGTGCCATGCGAGACCAGCGGGGAAAAGCATTTGGCTGCAGAAGACTGTGTGATCTCCTGGCTCAACCAAACCAAAGTGGTGCCTCCAGCAATGCCCAAATGTTCTGCCTTTCCCCCTCCTCTTTATTCAAGCAGGCAGGTCCCAAATCCTTCCCTCTTCCCACGGCTCCCACAATCACCACTTTATGATGGGTGGGAGCAGTAGCATAGCTAGAGGAGGGGCGTCATGGTGAGTACTGCAGGCACTGCAATGTGCTATGTGTGGCCCCTCCCACTCACCATTTTTTTCATTCAGGGCAGCAACAGCAATGTGCAGCTTCTGTTGCAAGAGCTGCGCTCGGCCACTCACAGGAGCAGCACTGAAGGAAGAGGTGGGCCACCCCCCTGCCCTGACCCTCCTTTCAGGACCATGAGCATTGAGAGGATTGCAACAGCAACAGGGTGAAGCAGCCAGATGGGTCAGACCTATGGAGACAGTGGGCAGGCTTGTGGTATGGGGCATCGCCAGTCAGTTGACCACGTTTTTCCACCTGCTGCTCACGGCAGCCACCATCTTGTCTCTTCGGGGAGCTGACCCAGACTATCCCCTCAGGGGCCTGAACAGTGAGGTTGCCAAATCAGATGCATCCCAAAGCCTGAGATTTCTGAGAGGGGTCCTAATGATGTCCTCAGTATGAAAAATGAGGGGGAAGGTCTGGCACTGGGTCAGAGCCCAGCAGCAGCCCCTTAAGAGCCTGAGATTAACTTTTACCACCTGCCTGAGAAGAACATTGGAGAAGCAGTCATCAGGGAAAATTGGCAACCCTACTGAACAGTCCTCAGGTTGAACATTCACTACAAGCTAGAGACAGTCCACAAGTTGATTGTGCTTCTGTTGTTTTTTTTTTATCCCCATGAATTTAAATTCTGTAACTTCCCTAATGAGTTGTAAGTAAGAGTCGTTCAAAGTGATTTGGTGTGTGCTGCCATTCTCACATGTTCACGAGGGGCACAGCAAAATGATAGCTTGTTTTTATATGTGTACCACCTCAGGAAGGCACCAGGAGGACCCTCTCAGGCATCCTAAATGGATAACCTCTGGGCAAGGGTCCCAACTATTTAGCGCGGTTCCCATTCCACACGCATGATGAATGATGGTTTCCCAGAATACATTGCAGGAGAGGGAAGCCAAGACTGGAGCATCTCTAGCAATACTTCCTTTTCTACCTTTCTGCCTCTCGGTCACCAATGGGCTAACCCCAATTGCATCATCCTCGGATGATGTCTTGGGTCAAAAAAGACAAGGCAGTGTGATTCTTCTGCAGACAGCAAAGCCACATGGACTTTTGAAGTCCAGGAGGAGTTTTGCGTACCTTGATCCTCTGGCAGGCTGAGAGGAATTCAGGAGAAACTCGTTGCATTTGGATTGGAGGCCCCGCCTGTGTGTCTGTACACATTGTTAACTCCTCAGTACAGTGTACAGTATCTGCGTGGAGCTGGTGTGTGGAAATCAGATAAGGACTGCTGGGCACATTATTGTGTTCCTATTACAGAGGGCTCTCAGATATGACAGGAACAACAAACGATCTTCAATTTAGCCTGAATGGTTTTCCTCTTGTTAGGGGGCTTGCAGGAGCCTCCCTGGGCCTCTGGGCCTGGATACAGTGTCCCACTCCTTCACCTCCAAACCTGGTACCAGTTTGGCATTGTGACATCACAAGCCCCTTCTTAGTTGGGCTTCCCCCATTTACCACAGGGTTCCACTCAAGTACCATTTTTCACTGCTTGGCAGAGTTGTAGCATGACCAGGCCCTGCCTTCTGACATTGCTTCAGAAAGCTCAGGTTTAGGGCTGCATTGGATCTAGTAACAGGGTTACCAACAATCCAAGACCGATCAGGGGTCTCCAAGAATCAACCTCAATCTCCAGGTGACTGCTAAAAGCAGTTCTGGAGATTTTAGCAGGGCCTGGAATTTCTAGCATCGCATCACCTTGGGGGAAAACATCTCTAAGAATAGCTTCAGGCAGAATTGGCAACCCTAGACCACAGGGATCCTGCAGTGGAAAACACACATGTCAAGTCTGGATTTGTGTCGTCCTGTTATAAAAGAGGAATTTGTGGATCTCTCAGAGATCTCCATGTACCTCATTCAGTGACAGGACCATTGCATTCTGGGCAACTATGTCCTAGCCAAATGTGTCCTAGTCACCGGCATTTTATTTTATTTTATTTTTTGGCATCACAGTCATTTGTGTCCCAATAGATTTGGTGTACTTAAAAAAAAAAATTCAATGGTAGGATTAGGGTTAGGGCTGGGATAAGAGGCTTAGCACATATAAACTGGGGGTTGTTGCCCAGTTACAGTTTGTTTGTTTGTTTGTTTGTTTGTTTGTTTGTTTGTTTGTTTGTTTGTTTGT
>JAJKFI010000079.1:4703813-4728826 GCA_029204185.1 Lerista edwardsae
TGTTTGTTTGTTTGTTTGTTTGTTTGTTTGTTTGTTTGTTTGTTTGTGGGATGCAAATAACCAGAACTTAAAAGAAAACTGGCGGCAAATGTCCAGGGGCACGAGTGACCAGGGTGCATTTGACAGGGACACAGTAATCCAGAATTTCTTAGTACTGCTTCATTCCCACCTTCCTTCTATCACTCAGAACTAGGACAATTGCACTGCCTCCTTCTTGGAAGTTCAAGTTACAGTCAATCCTCGTTATCTGCTAGTCTAGGTTCCTGGAAATCCTCGCATATTCACAGATCCTTGCAGATAGCAAATCCACAGATAACGAATCATTGATCCTATGGAAGGTGCAAGGAGTACCTTATCTGCCACCAGAAGAATCTAGTAGAGACCCTCAAGAAGCCAGCAGAATGCAGCAGGAAGTGCAAAAGATCTTTGAATGCTGCAGAGACCTTCCAGAGGCTGCAGGGATCTTCAGAATGGCACCTGAAACTATCAGAGACACCTTAAACATGGCGGGTGAATGCTTCTGTTGGCCATTTTAAAGGGGTCAGTGCTGGTTGCAGGTGCCATTCTGAAGATCCCTGCAGCCTTTGGAAGGTCTTTGCATAGCGAATAACAAGGACAGAGGTGCAGATAATGAGGAAAGTAGCAATTCTACCCCTCGCAGATACGTTGCCTATAGCGAGGTCGCATATAAAGAGGACTGACTGTATCTATGTCACTACTGCACCCAGTTCTTGACTCCATTGCCATTCTGTCTCCTACAAGTTAAAAGCTGCTGTACTGTGCATAGCTAATCACAGTCATGTCTCGCTGGGTAAACCTCATAAACCTCTCTTCTCTGTGATACTTGGTGTTTACTTTGCAAAGTTTCCCTAGTTTTCTTCCAGGGTTGGCTGCCTAAACTCCCTCACTTACCTTCTTGCCACAGATATGGCCAGATTTATATCAGAGATTAGCGGGACAAGATGAGCTTTTTGTCTTTATGGGACAACTTTAAAAAAATGTGCAAAGGAAGCTTCTTCATCTGTGGCTGGTTTAATTGTATAGCAACCTGAAGCTAATGAATGGTGAGTCTCACGGCGTCTCAGAAGAAATGACTCTTGACTACTAGAGACTATGTTGATAAATGAAAACACTTGCTCAGAAGTGTCTTAATGCAAAATTGAAGGAATGGACTGAAGGTACGATATGTATCCCGGGTGCAATCTGACCAGGGGTGGAAAAAGGGGCATCGAGGAACATGTTGTAGATTGACAGTCATTAAAATAACATTCAATTAATTGCTATTGTTTTCAATAATAAGACTTTTTTATTTTTTGCAATTATTTTATCTTCAGCAGAGAGTAAACTGCCAAAAATATAGGTTCAGTGCCAGTCTGGGGGGGGGCAGAAGTGGATCCCTTTGTCAGGTGCATGAAATGAAGTCCTTAGCAGGCACGTCCTTAGCAGGCATGATTCAAGATCATGAGATGGATGGATTTCTTCTTGGTACAGCTAAATGTCTCATATAGCCTTCGCTAAATAACAACTTCTAGTGGGATTGCCTTGTGGAAATCCATTCATTTCATCAAGGAAAACTGCCTCCCAGGGATTTCACTTCTTGCATTTGAGGAAGTGGACTGTGATCCATGAAAGCTTGCACTATAATAAATGTGTTGGGCTTTAAGAGTCTTGCTCTTGTATACTGTACTTAGTTTTACTGATAACAACAAGATCAGGGATTCCTTGCTGAGGTAGGGGGCAATCGGAATCTTGGGAAGGTTCAGATCTTGACAAGAAGAAAGGGCTCATCACTCCATAATTGTTCTGTGTCTTTATATCCTCTTATACCAGGCACCACTGGAGACAGGATACAGGGCAAGAAGGATTGTCCAGGCTCCCTTGTTTATTTCATATCTCTAGTGAAAAGCCTGCTGTGTTCCTTTCTCGCTGCCATCAGCACTGACTCAGCAGATTCATTTCAGGCTCAGCAAAGCTGCACTGTATACAGGACTTGAGCCCTTTTACATGACTAAGCGATCCTATTGTCTTGATGACCTACCCTGAACAGCAGTGCTCAGGACAGATGACTTGATTCTCACCAACAATTGCCCCCAAGGTGACTGTTTTCAGTTCAAAGCATGGATGACAATTCCAATTGCAAGCATCTTGGGGCAGGGTTCTGCCTTGCATTATTCTGTGCGTGCATGCTGAGCTCATTCAGACGTTATGCTGCTGCTCTTGCTCCCATTGTTCTGTTTTTTGTAGGGATGAAAGGGTTGTGCCAAAGGCTTTACTGAAAAAGTGAAGAGTAGCCCTGCTGGATCAGACCCAAAACTCATGAAGTACAGCATCCTGTTTCCTACAGTGGCCAACCAGAGATATTGAAAAGCCCACATGCATGGCTTGAAAGCATTCACTCTCCCCAATATTGCAGTTCATCAACTAATATTCAGAGATAGACTACTTTTGAACCTGGAGGCTCCACTTAATCATCATAACTAATGTAGCCAACAAGAGAGCTACCATTCATGAGTTCTGAGGCAGGAAGACAGATGGCATCATGCATGTATCCTGGGAGGCCAAATATATTTTCACACACCACATCTTAATGTTTTGCAGCAGGATCTTTCATGGGAATGTCTCTGTCCATGCAGGCAGCAAGTTAAAAACATAAATGCATTTAAAACTGGGATATGTTCATGGAGAAATTCCCTAAACCGTATTCACTTTGCTCTTAACTCTCCCCCTCAGCAGGAACATCAACCCTTGCAAGAATCCACTCCCAAATGAACGCATTGCTCCCTTTCAAGCAATAAAAGATGGCCATTTGTCTTCCTCAGAGGTCTCAAGTCCAGCATATTCCATCCCTCTTTATGAAAAATGAATTTGCCCTAAGTAAGAAACACTTGAAATGTTGATCACTATTCTTGAAGGGGTGATGGAGAGGTGAGGATCATCAAAGTACTTTCTCCTGGAAAGAAACGTGGTATTCGAATGAAAATGTCCGAAAAGTTTGTCGTGGGCAGCAATGCCGATTACAGCCCCCTCGGGAGGGAAGGAAACTGGAGCTCAAGGAGCAGAGAGCGGGTTAGCAACAAAGGGACACCAAGTGGAAATAGACAACTGAATGAGGGCGCATGCTGCCTCCCAAAAAGAGAACAGAAGCAACATCAATACGCACTGAGTGCCAAGGACTGCGAGACTGTAAATAGATTGGGAGACACAGCAGGGGTCAGGGGTCACCAGGGCAATGATGGAGATGAACGAACTGGCAAGTAACAAATGAGTAGGATATCTAGAGAGGGAGCTGAGGAAGACCAAGACTTAATTTGCAGAAGCCACAGAAAAGAAAAAGAAGCATTTCATAGCCTGATCCTGCTAACTGGGCAAGAGGCACTTTCTCAAGTAGTGTTCCTCTTATATTTAGCAGTGGGAGAGTAATTGTGTCTCTTCACCCCAGCACAGTGTCTTTTCTAATGGCTGTTGCTGGTGGTGTTCTGCATTGTTTTAGATGGTGAGCCCTTTGGAACAGGGAACAATTTAACTTTATTATTACTATTTGCCTGTAAACCACCTTGTGAACTTTGTGTTGAAAAGCGGTATATAAATACTGTTGATTGATTGATCCGAAATGAATTTCCTCCAATATTTTCATGTAATATGAAATAAGTGGCACACTTTGCCAAGATGAGACAGCATCCATTTACACTTACATGCTTCATTGTAATGATAACACAAATTGAACAAATAAATAATACACAGATTGTTTTGTATTGGTTAATAATTTGGTACCATCCTTTTTAGAATTGAAATTCTTGCTATCCAAGATATTCTTCCTCTAGTCCATTTTAATAAATATTATTTTATTTAATTGAGTTAATTGAGTGTCAAGGATGTGCAAGGTCCTGCACATTTGTAGTTAACCAAATCCACAAATATGGAATAAATGTCTCTTTTCTTGAAATTGGGGGTGCTTTTCTTTTCCTGGCTAACTTTACCCAAGTTAAAAATCTAAACCACTATTATTCAAACTGTGGGTTGGTTGCAGAAAGCTGGGAATAGCCATCTTGGAAACTGCAGGCCTTACTCTTGTTATATTCCTTTTGTGAGTGTTAACAGTTTGAATTTTCAAGTGAGGATTTTTTTTTTTAAATTTTGTGTTTAGTTCAGTGCTGTTACATAATATTTTGTCCTCACCTTGTTATTTTGTCCTGTTCTTGTATACTTATACAATAAGTATATTGTAACATGTCAGGGTTGTTTCATGGTTGTGTAATTGCTGCAGTCCAAGAATGCCAGTTGGCATTTCAGGAGTGTCATGTTATTATGTTACAATGACAGCACTTCCTGTTTGATTATGTCACTTCCAGCACAACATTACTTCCAGGTTAACATTACTTGCGGTGGGTCCCGACACAAGTGCCATTCTAAAAAGTGGGTCCTGGTTTTAAAAGGTTGAATACCACTGATCTAAACCAATATATGGAAGTTAACCTTATATCAAGATTTCCTACTGCTAGAAAATGAATTTAATCTGGGAAAAGCATTATTGGGAGCATAATCCTATGCAAATCTACTCAGAATTAAGTCCCACTGAGTTCCATGAGATTTACTCCCAGGTAAGGGTGTATAGGATTCCAGCCTGAATCATTTTTAAATTAATGCTATGTTATCTGCATTGGGGGTGGTCGAAGCTGCTCTGGAGACTGTAGGAGGGTCCAGATCCTGCTGTCATTTGTATTCCCCCCATCATTGCTAGCTGCCACCTCCTTTCCTCCTTGCCAAATGATTGCACTTTCAAAACTGTCCAGGTGTGGGACATCTTGGGTGTGCCACTGCTGCCATTGTTTTGCAGTGGGGCTGCAGGAGAAGGGAAGCATCCCTACCCTATCATCTCCTTGCATGCTCTCCTTGGAGGTGACCAGGTGATGAGCCAGGAGAGGCAGGGGCAGGCAGGGCGTGCACACACACACCCAGTTTGCAACTTCTCCAGCCTGCCTCACAATGTGGCCATTTCTGCCAGCACCATGGATGACACAGAAATTGACTGCATAGAGCAGTGTTTCTCAGACGGTGGGTCTGGACCATTAGGTAGGTCATGAGCCAATTTCAGGCGCATTGAAATGAATGGGTATCTATTCTCAGAGTGCAATTCTAATCTGGAGTTAGGCTGGCACAGTTAGGCCAGCAAAGTTTGGCTGGCACAAGGGACACCGTAAAGTATATTTGTATGATTCTCGTAGTCAGAGAGGCCAGCACACAGACATGCACCATCCTCCCTGACTCCAAGAGTGTCTAAACATGCTTTACAGTGGCCCTTGTGCCAGTCAAACTTTGCTGGCCTAACTGCGCCAGCCTAACTCCAGGTTAGGATTGCGCTCTTAATGCATTAGACTTGATGCTACCATGGTCTGTGACAGCATTTGGAAAAATGTTACAGAGCTGTACTTTTAACAGGCTACTATGTAAATTCTCTTTTAACAATGATAGTTAATAGGCAATCCCAGGGAAGTTTGGATAGGATTGCAACCTTTAGGATGTTTAGGAAATTTTTCTATAAAACAGATCAGTGATTGCTTTGGTTAGGAGGGATCTTTATTTTAAATATTTTTTAACTTTACTTATTGTAAACTTTTACCTACTTAATTTGATTTAATTTTGTTGTATGTAATGTTGTTGTAAGAAAAATTTCTTGCTTGATGATGTCACTTCCAACCATGACATCACTTCCAGATTAATGACATCACTTCTGGTAGGTCCCAAACAGATTGCCATTCTAAAAAGTGGGTCCCTGTGCTAAAACAACCACTATTCTAAACGAATACCACAATCTCCCTCAGCCATTAAGCTCTGGATAAGTTTGGGCCAGTCAACTCTCCTGGTCAATCCTACCTTACAGGGATTTTTTGAGGATACAAGTATGTACATAGGGAAGATGCAAGCATCTTGTTGTCTCATGCCTCCCTGGGGCACCTGGTGGGCCGCTGTGAGATACAGGAAGCTGGACTAGATGGGCCTTTGGCCTGATCCAGCAGGGCTCTTCTTATGTTCTTATGTTCTTAAGAACCATACATGTTGCCTTGAACTCCTTGGAGGAAGAGCAGGATGTAAAAGATAAATAATAACATCAATTAAGCTGCAGTGCAACTCCTCTGACATCAAGTGCCTGCAGTCTGGTTCCATTATGGTCCAATCAGAGCCTGTCTCCTTTGTGTAGAATTGGTTTCTTCCATAGGTGTTTTGCAGAGCTTCACAAGTCTAAACAGCTTCTTCATGGAACTGCTGCCTCCTCCGCCTGCTGAGACCTTGCAGCTCTGCAACAATTTACCCAGCATCCAACATTTTGCTTTCCGCATCTTGAGACTACATTTCCTGATGTTGTTGTTGTTGTCGTCGTCAACAGGCATCATGATCACTCAACCAGAGACACAGATGCTGGAAAAGGTCCAACCTGATGAAGATCTTGAGCCTTCTCCTCTTCCTGTGGGAGACCTTGATCAAACTGGGGGACACTCCACCCCAGTGCACGACAGCTTGGAAACTAGAAGCATCTTGATATTCTTTCCACACTGAGGGTGAAAAACAGTGTACCTCAACTGTACATTTTCAGGTATGTCCAACTAGCCATAAAGTTCTAAGGCTGCAGAATTGGTGTGGCAAGAATCTAGCCCAACAGGTTTAGCCAGCAAAGAACCAACTTTCTGTTTCTCTGTTGTCAAAATGTTCCTTTGTCTGCGTCTCAGCCACTCAGCCATCCCTAATGCTCCTCTCTGGGCCATAAAATTGTTCAGCATTTTTACAGGCCAAGACCAGCATTTGTCTGGCCTTTGTGTATCACCAGTAGTGAGTTCGTCTCACCAACCGCGTCGCCTCATTTTTCAGAGACTTAAAGAGCTGGACATGCCTCCTGCCCCTTTGGCCGCAACAGGTTTTTCTCGCCATATCGCCGTGTGTTTACATGACCTTACACACAATGGGAAATGGTGAGCCAATCTGTTTCCTGTCCATCATGTCTTGGTTGGCCAATTATGCTTTATAATGAGGCTCCTGCACTTCTGAAGCAGTTGTTTGGAATGTTTGTTTCTTTATGTTGGAAATCCTGTTGTCGGACCAATTGCTCAAGGTGGCTGATAACAATTAGTTGAAAAATAGTATGATATAAAACAAACTGAAAAGTGCATCACTGCAAATAAAACCAAGACATAGCCTTCTGAAACCCCCCATGAGGGGTGTCTTCAGTATTCACCTTTCATTTTTTCAGCTTTTGAATACCTAACAACCCAATCCTAATCCATTTTCCAGGGCTGATGCAGTCGCAATACAGCCCTGAGATAGGGAACAAGGGAGGAGGCCTCCTTTGACTGCTTCCCAACCCACAAAATGCAGTGTGCACCCGATTGGCTTAGCTGCATCGACTGGAAAGCTGGTTAGGACTGGGCTATTTACTCTTTGATTGCATCTGTATCTCACAACTTTGATGCATTATATCAATATGCCTGATTTATTCCAATCGTGTGAAATGATGCATTTGCTCATCCTGATCTGCTAATCTGCTGTCATTTGTGTTTACAGGATTGTGGCCTTAGTAGACTCCTTGTCTCATTCAGGATAAGACAGCATCCTGCTTTCACTTTCTTAGTCTTGGGTTGTACAGCTAGACCTCACTTAAAGTTGTCAATGGCTTCTTAGAAACTGCAACTTTAAGCAAAACAACTTATAATGAAATGACTTTGAGGATTTGTTTTGAGTTATGCAGAAAATCAAGTGGCTGTATTTTTGTCAAGAAGGAGCCCAAAGCAATGTATCAGCATTTAGTTGTTTGCTTGCTTATTATCAGACCCTTCCAAGAATTTTCATTGCATGAGTCTGGTTTATTCTCATGTTCTCAAGATTAATCTATTTCTGGCTTGAGCTGTCCCACAGAATGGAAACCACAAAAAAACAAAAACAAAAAAAACCTCACAGGCTAATACACAGAGGGCAAATAAGCCATTTGAAGCAGAGTTGTTGGACCTCAACAAAGCAATCTGCGCAGATAATGATCAAAGCTTTAATTGAATTCTGGCCTTTACTCCATCCTTACTACAGGAACATCAGGCTGGGCCTACTTAGGCTTTATAGCAGATCAAATCGTACAGACCATTTTTCCCCCCATTCCTAATGTTCCAAGACTGCATCATATGATGGGTAACATTATACACAACAAACCATGTCCAAACCCTAATCCAAAGGCCTTGTGTTAATGGGAATTCCTATCGTGTTGTTTGAGTCCCCCTTCTTTTTCCTCCATATGTTTCCCTTAAGGAACGCCTCTGCATAAGCTTCAATAGGGAGGAGACTTCTCTGAGACACGGTGACATTATTGCCAGTACAGAAGGACCACAAGACCAGGCAGACAGGTCATTTGGTGGACTGCTTGTTGCATCAGCAAGAATAGCCAATCCGCCTGACCAGGCCAGAGTCAGGAGTGGGATGCCCAGGTGATCACAAAACATCCAATTGGATGTGGCAATGATCTCATCAAATCTAGATTCCTTAAGGTCAAATCTCATGCGTGCTCTGGCTTGGCTCCTTCAGAGTCTGGAAGAGTGACCAAGTCTGCAGGAGGTATGGAGCTGCTGGTACTGCCTGAAGCTAAGCAGGAGAATCTGTGGTCTTATTTTTGAATGGGCAATGGAATGACAGGCTGTGACAAGCTGTTGCGGCAGGATGGAGGTGCTGAGGAGCTGATTAGTCACTGCAAGTGAGAGTTGCGGGGTGGGGGAGTGTGTGAGAAGGCCAGCTGAGAAAAAAACGGAGTAGGACCTTGAGTACCTGTACAGTTTTGATTTACAATTGTCTGCTGAAGCTTGATGGCACGGAGCCAGAGGAGACAACCACAGTGTGAAGACTGCACCTGGGACTGAGGATTCAGTGAATCACAGAATACTGTGAATTTGGATTTTTTTGGTTTAATTGAAAAATGGTGGTTTAGGCTAGCCTGCCCATGTGAGCCGCCTTGGGCATTTGCTTCGGCATGGAAAAAGCAGGATATAAATTCTTCAAATAAATAAATAAATACTAGGAATTTTTTGAAGTTTGACTATATTTGCCTGCTTGTATTTTTCTTAAGTTCTGCACCTGAGCAGTTCCCAAGCCCTTTTAATAGTCTGCTTGTTCTTGTTCTTCCTCTTTGGATTCTCCTGCCCCAATCCCTTTAATTTTTATGCTTGAACTATTCACCCACCAGCTGTTGGTTTACCTCAGTCAGAGCATTGCCTTAGCTACACATGATAGCCTAGTTTTGGGGGGAGAGATGCTTTCAAGGATGAACTATCTCGGTCTGGCTTTGTCCCCATCCTGGTTGTGGAGTCTACCATGGAGACATCCTGTGGAGTCATCCTGGTTGTGGAGTCTAAGCTGGGCAAGGGACAAACCTGGAGGAATGTAGGGGCACCAGACCATGGACCCGCACCCCAATCACTACCCACCAGAAGTAATATTACAAACAACAGCAGTTATTGCTGTTCTCAGAATCTTCCCATCTTTACTATGTTAATTAATAGTACCACTAATGAGAAAGAGAAATTGAGTCCAAAATGAGTTAAATCAAATTTACTGATTCCTGCATCCAGTGTAGACTAGTCCACAATAGCTTTGGACTATATCAGTGTTATATATCAGTGTTAGCCTTTGAGGTGTCACATCTTTTTTGTTTGCTATAAGAACAGGCCAACACAGCTCCCCCTCTGAAATTACACAGGAACACATCACCCACCACTTATCCTTGTGTCAAGAAAAAGAGCCACCTGCTACATTTCTGAATGCTGTGCTAATGTGAAATGCACAGGAGCAACACTAAGAAAAAACGGTGGCTACCCTACCCTGCTGTGATCTAAAAAACATAATTAAAACAGGTGTTGATCACTTTGATGGGAAGATTTAAGGAAATTATCTGTCCCTGTTAATGTTGGCTGCTGTAATAACAGGCGGTCAGTCAGATGAAAAATGACATCAGCTCTTTCCTCCCTTACAGTCTGCATCTTTCTGATTAATGGTCCCGTTCTCTGCCAACCTTTTGACTTTTCTATGTGGGAAGAGAAAAAGAAGGTTAATATGAAGGTGCTGGGCAGGCACCTCACCCGAAAACCATTTTACTAGGGACAATTTTCTCTTCCATTGCAACTCATTTCAATCCCCCCTCCCTGCTTTTTTTATTTTCTTTATACAGTAAACAAAGAGAAGTCAAAAGAGAGGAACTCCAAATGAATTCTGTTAGGGTCATTAACCAGAGTTCACTTGCCTGATCTTCATTTAGCAGCAATGACTAATGACTGTTGCAAGGTACAAGGAAGAATGCAGGGAGCATTTGTGTAACAAAGATCTATAAATCATCTCAGATGTGCAGGGAGGATCCATCACTCACTCAATAAATCTATTCAGCAAGCTTGAACACAAGGGAAGCATGGAATATTCCCTTGACAGCTGATTTTACAATTGTTGCCCATGCATAATTGTTCATATTTTGGATGCTCTGTCTGGCATAAGTAGAAATGTTGACTCTACATTTATCTACAATTATTTCCTGTGATTATCACACCAGGAACAGAATCTTTCCTCTGCCCAGTTCCAATGCAGATCAAAAGGTTTTTATAAATAAACAAACCATATACAGTATAAATGGATTTAGATCAGTTGCTAGACTAGTGGTTCTCAGACCTTTTAGACTAGAACCCACTTTTTAGAATGGCACTCATGTTGGGACCCACCAGAAGTGATGTCATTGACCTGGAAGTGATGTAATAGCTGGAAGTTATAATCAAGCAGGAAGTGCCAGTATTGTGACATAATCAAATGACACTCCTGCAATGGCAAACTGGCATTCTTGGACTGCAGTAATTGCACAATCATGACACATCCCTAACAGAAAGCAACTAAAAACAATTTTTAAAAAACTCTCACTGGAAACTTTAAACTCTTAACACTCACAAAAGGAATTTAGCAAGAGTAAAACCTGAAGCTTCCAAGATGGCTGCTCCCAGCTTTCCACAACACGTCTGACGTCAGATCCGGGACCACCAAGTAGGTCCCGACCCACAGTCTGAGAAACACTGTACCTAGATGTTTATACTGCTTTGTTCTTTGTATTTTGTTGTACTTAAAATCACAGCTGCTACAAGACATCTATTAATGTGCCACTTTAATAGATGGGAATTAATATATGTCTGCTATCGATTCTAGCCGACATCATCGACTTCACATCATTTTGATGCCAGGTGGCCAGATAAGAAATCCTTCGACCATGTTTAACCATTAGTTTTTGAAACAATTGGACTCAATTCTCATGAACGTAGCATGATTGCTAAAGACCTACAATGTCCTGCTTGCTTTTCCCAGCTGACACAGTTAAGTGTAAAACTGCACTTTCCCAGATTCAGTATGGGGTAGCTGAGTTTATAATTGGTAGCTCCCTGGATTCACACAAGAAGGAGCCACTTGCAGTGATTAATAAAGGGAAGTGTCTGCATTTAAGTCTCACTAAGTACGGAATCCTTGCCACTGATTCATTGGATGACTTTGGATAATTCATATGCCACTGAGACAATTCAGCTTAGCAGGGCAAATGTTTTGCTGTCCTATACTAATGTTCACAATTATGAAAGTTCGCGGGCATTTGTTGTCACATGCAGTGGAGTTATAGTTCTTGGCATCTGAACACACCAGTCCCCCTTGCAATTGTTTCAGGAGTTTTCAAAGACTGTTATGCACATATACTCCATTTATTATTTGTGATTAGCATGCCAGATCCAGACGTTCACCATACAATAAATGTGAGAGGAACTTTACTTCTACACAGGAAAGTAAACTACTGTATTCAGTAATAAGAGGCAGGCTGATATCAGACTGCGTACACTCCTCTTTCCAGTGGCGCCAACTTCCTCCCAACTTTGGAGGGGGCCATGGCCACGCCCCTGGCGTTGACGTGACCACGCCCTCTGTCATCTCCCCGAGGCTCGAGAAGGGGTCTGCTGGCCCAACAGCTGCCTCTTCCAAGGCGTGGGGGGGGGGGGGCACGGTCGCCGCTGCCATGGCGCACCCTGCCCTCGGGAAGGGGTCTGCCGACCTGACAGCGGCTTCTCCCGAGCTCGGAGCGGGCATTTGCCACGGCGAACGCTCGCCCGCTGCGGCCTGACAGCGGCTTCTTCCGAGTTCGGAGCGGGCGTTCACTGCGGTGAACGCTCGCCCCGGGCTCGGAGGCGGCCGCTGCGGCCTGACAGCGGTTTCTCCCGAACTGGCGAACGCCCGCCCCGGGCTCGGCGGCGGCCGCTGCAGCCTGACAGCGGCCTCTCCCGAGGCCGGGCTCGGAGGCGGCCGCTGCGAGCAGCCGGTCAAGCAGTTGCCCTGCAAGGAGTACTAAGTAGCGTTACGAGGTTTGCAGAACGCCAGTGCCCTCGGGCGGCGATGAGAGGCAAAGCAGCAATGAATGCCTCACGGGATGACGCTAGTTCCTTTGATCACCCATTTTCTGCCAAAGGGTCACAGTTGCAATGGCAATGAATTTCCGGTTCCCAACTGAGAGTATGGAGAGAGTGTTAATCCTCCAGATTAGGCAGGGCACCATAGAGCAGTTAGAGCTCTGAATTACGCTTCCATCGAGATACAAATACCCTTATAACAGTTTTATTTTTAAAACTATTTAAGAGTTTGAATAACATGTTAACTTTTATATCTGACTAGGCTCGTCCCTGCCCCGCATATGGCGCCTCTAAAATGAAAACCGCAAGTGCTGGCTTTGTCTCTGGAAATTGCGCTTCTCTGGCCGGCTTTGTCTCAGTGGTCCCTCAGTGGTCAGGGTCAAACTGGTTAGATTAACTGGAGAGGACATGCCTTAAGAATTAATAGGAGCCAAATGAAGCCAGGGGGCGGGCTTAGCAGCCATGTTCGTTGACTCAAAACAATCCTTATTCCAAGCATTTCCGATTGCTTTGCTCGTACTGTTTAGGACTGAATAGTTTACTCCTGAAATAAAAAGTTACGAAAATAAAAACGTGTGATCGTGTAGAAACATTATTGGTAACCTTATTATGATTTAATATGCAATTACAAGGTAAAATTCCTCATAATTATATTACTGAACATACCAGACGAAATGCTCAGATTTTAACTCAGATTGCACTATTTTGACAGACTTTATTTAAATCTACACAAGCAGAAATAAGGTGTGGACGGGAAGGAAAGAAAAAAAGGGGAGGATGGGCAAAAATTAGATAAATATATAGGAAAATTACATTTAAATATCTTCATAACACAAGTAGTTGTCAATATGAGAGTAATTCTTTTTTACTTCTAGACTATTAAGAGTATTTTTTTAAAACTTCTACACTCACCCCCACCACCACCCCTAAAACAAATTCTGTTAATGTTCAGAATTTCGAAAATATTACAGTAGAAAATGGAAGGCGGGAAAAAAAGTGTAAACGGGAAGGGGGGAAAAGGAGGGGGGAAAGTTTTTTTTTTTACCTTCTAGACCATTAACAGTGGGTGTCAGAAAATGGTGAATAAGACTGCTAGGAACAACAAGAAATTACACAGCTTCAAAAATAATGCACTCACTGAACGGTAGTTTTATTGAACCGATGTAATATGAATACATGAATCTTTCCGTGGAAATTAAATCCCATTTTTCATACAGCGATTCGCACACCCGTATGCAGAACACGCAGGCATGATTAAAGAGGTTGATATTGACTTTTACACACGTGCAGGGAGATTTTTATTCGTGAATTCGCGGCAATCCTCCTCCTTGGCGGGAATGATCTGAGTCAGCCATATTTGTTTACCTATGGCTTCAAGAAAATGACGTCATGTAGTCTCCTGTTATCTTACCTCTATGGTCAGGGTCAACAACTAAACATGTCATCTCCAGTGTATTATTCCTCCAAGCTAAACAGGCGAAGCTTGCAAGGGAAGCTTGCAGACACGAACGGAAGTATTTCTCCTCACTTCCTTTTTGCGCTTCCGGCTTAGCTCTCTGTTCCTACGCAACGCGAGGCCCGATAGGTTCTTTCCGTGTGATGCATGCTGGGTAGAAAAGAAAAGCATGGATTCCCACGAGCTCTTTCGAAAACTCGGGGTGGGAGCCAAGTTCGACGTGAAACGTTTCAGAAGGGACGCGGAGCGTTTTAAGGTGAGGAGGAGAAGGCAGAGAGAGGTCAATGGCCAGGGGATAGGGAGGAAGACAGTCCTGTAGGGGCTAATAGGTTCTGGGGTTCCAAATAGCCTGAAAGTAGCAGTCCTCGCCCTGCTTGGAACATCCTCTCTGGGCCTCAGTTATTTGGAGGAAAATGCACTCTGCACATGTCTTGAGGTCATACTGTTAAGTGGAGTAAATTGTCTGTTGACGGACATCGCAAAGAGTCTTCGAAGCTCTTTCTAGAGATTTAGCTCTCACTTTTAGGCTCTGAAAAGATTGGTATTAAAAGTATTTGCAACATACAAGGCCGGCTCTAGAAGAAGCGGGGCCCAATGTGAGGCATTCCTGTGCTCCCCCCACCTTCCCCATCCCCCCCCTCACCAATTTAATACCTAATGTGTGGCTGGTAAGTAACAGGGCAGCTGGTGGTCTGTCTTGTTAATCACAAGTTTGTCTTTTGTTAATCATGAGTGAGAGACCCACCAGAAACTCTCCCACTACTGGGCCATGACTGCTGTTGAAGGAGACACTGCAGTGTGTTTACTCCCCCTCTCCTGCAGCTCCAACCAGTAGAGTTTTAAAAAGTGTAAAGCAATCAGATGCTAACTAGCCAGCACAGGTTGGCTCTGCAAGGAGAGGAGAGCGACCTGTCACTGTAGTGAGTACAGTTGGCAACCAAGTCTTACCAAACACATTTTACTGCCTTTGTTTAAGGCAGTTACATACAGACGATTGAAAAGAAGAGGCAAGGAGGGCAAAGGCTGTTTCAGAACTTTCAACACTACTATCCACACTTACAGAGGAGCAAGCCCCATTAACCTTGAAGGGACTTACTTCTGAGTGGACATGCATCCCACCTTAAGCAGGGTGAGGTGGCTTATATCAGACAGCAAAAACCCCAAACCCTTTTAAACTACTGCTAAGAGAACACACTCCCTATATTCACTCCATTGCTGATCCCCTGTCTCCTAAGGACTTCTCACTAGCACTTGGTACTTGATAAGATGTGCAGATATTGTATGTCTTTTCAAGGAACTGGCACAATAGTCATAGTTGAAACACACTGTTTCAATCTAGTCCAGTGGACCCCTGCACTACAGCACTTGCCATCCAGTCCCTAGATTTTACCACTTTACATTTGTCAAATGCTTACTTAATACTGTACTCCAAAAAGACCCAGCCATGAGAGTTACTGAGAAGGTACAATAAAGCCTGCTGGCCACTGTTTTCCAAACACAAGATCAAATACATCACAGATCAGTCAGGCCTGACCTGACTGATCCTTTCATTCCCCTCCCCCTTATCAGTCCGGCATATTCAACACGTGCAGAAGAATGAAGTGGTAAAATCCTGAAAAGGTAAATCAGGGTATTACTTCAGGTAGGGATGATATAGTTGAATGCTCCTTTTCTTAATCATTTATTTAAAGACTCCCTAGAAGTAGGTTTACTAGATACAAACTTGAGCTGAGTGCCTATACCTTTAACTATTGTATAGAAGAGGGAATTTGGGCAGGTGCAGGTCATCATGGAAAGGTTTCAAAAGCTGCACCTGGAGTAAGTGCTTCAAAATAAGGATTCGATGTGTTCTGCCTCAGTTTGCAAGAAGTGCAAGGAACTATTTTTAAAGGATATACCTTTAAAAGTTAAGGTGAAGAAGCTATAAGATCACCGAAGAAAACACAGGGCATTTAGAGACTGTTCCTATGAAATCAAGACAGAAAAGTTATCCAAACTAGCCTGAATAGTTGTTGTATTTGAGCCCATTCATCCTATGTCTGCTTCCTTGGAAGCAAACCTTTTTGAACACAATGGGATTTACAGAGTATAGGTAAACATGCAGAGGCTTAAGTTACATGGTAAGTTTTATAGGTGCTCCCTGCATCCAGAGGGGAACGATTGTTGCTTTTGTATCCTTTTTCTTCTAAGGAGCTACTTTCTTGCAGCGTCTGCAGAGAAGATAGATAGCTGCGCTTCCTTCTGATTTTGGCCCAACTATTTCATTTTTTCTGGAGCTACTTATACGCATTTTTTGCTCTTCCCCAGTATCATATTGGACGCCTTCTGACCTGGGGGTGGCGGCTCGGGCATCATATCTTTTAGCCTTTTAATTCTGTAGTCCATGGGGCTTTCTTGGCAAGGGTACTGGAGTGGGTTGCCATTTCCTTCTCCAGTGGACCACGTTTAGTCAGAACTCTCTACTATGACCTGTCCATCTTGGGTAACCCTACATGGCATAGCTCACAGTTTCATTGAGCTATGCAAGCCCCTTCACCATGACAAGGCAGTGATCCATGAAGGGGAGGGAGGTCTTTACCTCGTGACAAAAAAAACTACCAAAGAGGGTGTGAGATGTTCCTTCTCTAGGGTGGGATTCCAGAAGCTAGATACAGCTGCAGAGAAGGCCTGCCGTGGTATCCCAGTCATATATTTGAGATGCTGACAGTATATGTAGTGGAACCTTTCCAGCAGATCTTGACACTCGGGCCAGTTTGTATGGAAGCAGAGAATCCTTCACAACAGCCGCTCAGTAGAAGCTGCCATTGTGTTTAATTTTACATCAAAGAGAGACGATGTAGATCTGTTTTAATTACAGGTGATCAGAACAAAAGACAAGGAGCTTGGAGCATCGGAGGGTCTGGGAGAACTTGATTTTTTTGCTTGCAAAAGCAAAGAGCTTCCAAATGCTCCTGAGAACACGGTAAAAAGAAACAGGCCCCTCAGATCCCAAATCAAAACAAAAGAGCAGCTTGGATTGCACAGTGAAGATGGATCAAATGAATACACTGGGACTATAAAAAAGAGAAAAAGTGATGACCAAAGCATTCTAGGGAATAAAAAGAAGAAAAAGACTGAAGGTAACAAGGAGAGAACTCTTTCTAAAAACAAGATGTTCTTTGCTTGAACTAGAACTGTGTTCTTCAACCTTGGGGATGGGACCACCATGGGATTGCGAAGTCTCAGTTGTGGGGTCATGGCAACTTATAGGAATGAAAAAGGTTGAAGTCTACTGGACTAGAGCACCACCAGGGAAAGGGGGAGGCATCTGGTCCTAGGAAATGGTGTTCCAGCCCTGCTCAGGTTCTTAGCAATTGTGTTAAAATAAGTTTCACTAGTGCCAGCCATGGTAACTTTTTCTGCTCTTTAGTAAGAGTATTTGGTTATAGCGAACAGTGCTTGGAGGTTGTGAGTGGGCTACAACTGGGGCAGGGAGTGAACTGATAGTGTCCCAGGAGAGGGTGGGACTCATTATTTATATAATCATAAGAAGCTCCCCACTGGATCAGGCCAAAGACCCATCTAGTCCAGCTTCCTGTATCTCACAGTGGCCCACGAGATGCCTCAGGGAGCACACAAGACAACTTGGTACTTGCATCTCATCGCCACTCCCCTGCATCTGCCATTCTGAGGTAAAAATCAGAATCATTATAAAGTCTCATTATTTATTGGGGTCATGCCATGGAGCTTGAAGACCATTGAAATAGAATGATACTAGGACATCTAGCTGATGAGAACAGTAGTTTTCAGTGGATATTATGTGTTGAGTTAAGACATGTCAGCTTATGCTTTCTGTTTCAATACACTTGTTGAACTAGAATAATGCTCAGTGGTATAGCACACATTGTATATGGGGAAGTTCCCAGATTCCATCCTGCTATCCTTTGCACAGGTGGCAAAGATTCATCTGAGGTCTGGAGAGCAATTGCAAGTCAGTGTAGACAATACTGAGATAGCTGGCCCAAAGGTCTGATTCAGGATGAGGCAGCATTCTATATCCATGTGGTCAGATGACCAACTTGCCGCATAATTAAAGGCATAACATAGGGCTTAGGTAGCTGCTGCACAATAAAGGGTTGCTTACTTCCATCCCTTCCAGGTCTTCCTGGTACTGAAAATGATGGGATATTGTGGATGTCTGCTTTGGAAGCAAAGCTTGGCATTCCGAAAAACAAGGGGGAGAAGCAGCCCACTACAGAGAAATTGAAACAAGCCAGACAACAGAAGGTGAGATGACTCTTTTGGCATGTCATTTGCAAGGAATTCAGTGACTCTCAGAACTAATATAGTAAGATGATCCCTTATTCTGACATCCAAAATCCAGACTATTCTGAAATCCAGATATTTTTGAACCAGACTTAAAAACAATTTATGTGGTGTGAACACTAGAAGGTCTTGTGCTCATTCCCATATACAGGCTGTAAATTCTATTCTCTGCTCTGTGGTGTGTGCCATTGTTGAGAAATGTGAAAGAGGCCAGCAGACACCCAAATGGGTAATGGTGAAAAGAGCAAGAGGAAGCATGTATCGTTATATTTATGCAATTATTCCAAAATCCAGACACCTTCCCATCCCAAGCAATCTGGATAAAATATGCTCAACGGAAAATTTTCAGTCACTGAAAATGGGCGGGGGGGGGGAGAGATTTTTGAAATATATGAGGCCTATTCCACTGAGAAATGGCAGATTTGTTTAAAAGTTTGAATGTGACAGTGAGTTGAGGACTGACCACCCATCCCAGAAGAATCATTGACATCAATACCAGTATTGGTAAGTTTGCTAACTCTTGGGGAAGGATGTCATAGTTCCATAAAGATCAAATCATTGCCCAAGAATTCATTGTTCATTATGTATGCATCTGTTCATTCCAAAGTAAGATTGTGTGAACAGGCCATAATAGGACTGCTTAGAATGTTGACTGTACTGTAGCCAGTCTTACGTTGGTGATGATGAATATCCACATATTGCTTTTCAGTAAGTTACCTTACAGAGTAAAAGCATGAAAAGATGGCTTCTTGTCCCAAGTTGCTCCCCCCCCCCCAAACAAACACCACAAGGGAGATCACAGCAGCCACCACTGGAAGGGATGCAACATTGGGATGAAGAAGGGCATTTGCTCTCCCCCACTCAATAGAAAGGAATCACTACTTAAAAGCAGTCTCTTAGCCCCGTTTGCAGGGTAAAGCACCTCTTTAACTTAACAAGAGTGCCTAGTTTGTTGTGGCTATTTGAAGCAGGGAGTCTGCATTTGAAGAATCTGTTCACCAAGGCTTAATCTGTTCACCAAGGAAGAGTGATGGATAAGATTTAATTCTTGAGCGGAATTCTGTACTAATGTTCTATGTATGCCTTGTGACTTTTTCCAGATCAACCATTTCAGAAATAAGCATAAGATCTACATTCAGGGAACGGACCTTCCAGAACCTATTGCTACATTTGAACAGCTCAGAGAAGAATACAAAATCCACTCCAAGATCATGCAGAATATTGAAGCTTTTGGATTCCAGGCCCCCACACCAATTCAGATGCAAGCGATTCCCATTATGCTTCATGTGTGTTGTAGTTCCCTTTTACCATAAGATGAATGTTTATGTCATTTATAAGCCACGTTCTTGAAACCTGCATTGCCTTGGTTATGCTCACTGAATTTCTGTGTAAGCAAGGATTTTCCGCACTCCAGTGGTGGAGATGGCACCTTCCTTCCCTCCCACCCACCCACCCACGACATTGGGATGAACATAAAAGGTCCTTCTTATATAGGAGCACCGTGCACACACTAGAGCATCTGGTGTTTACTTTAAAGTGAAATGGTCTGAAGCTGCACACATACAAGACAAATTGTATGTGTTCATTATTTAGGTCATAAGAGCCCCTGTGTACATGCAGCTCCTGTGGAAGGGAGGTATGCCACTTGGTTACCTGTATCTGGAGGGCCCTGTTTGAAATAGAACTTTAGAGTAGCTAAAGAAGTCAAACTTTGGCTGGCGAGTGCTGAGTTCACATTCTTGTTTGATTGCAACCTTGCTTGTTGCTGTTGAACAAGTCCTCTCAGTTCTCCCAGTGGGATAGCTGATGGTTCCTATTTCACAAAGATGTTTTCAGGTTGTATGAAATGATTACAAAAAGCATTTGTGTACTACTGAGCACATTAGAATTTTTTTAATATAATAACAACTTAAGGGCGCAATCCTAACCTGGAGTTAGTCCAGCAAAGTGGCCTGCCATTAAGCATGTTTGGACCACTCTTGGAGTCGGGAGGATGGTGCACTTCTGTGTGCTGGCCTCTCTGACTCAGAAAGTGGTCCAAACTATGGTGTCCCTTGTGCCAGCCAAACTTTGCTGGCCTAATTGTGCCAACCTAACTCCTGGTTAGGATTTGCACCCTCAATTACTCTTCACTGTTATTTATCTGCCATATCAATGCTGACTTCTAATATTTTGTTTCGGTTGGGTACATGACTAGTTTGTTTATGGCATGACTTTTCAGACTAGATAGTTTCAATGTAGCACTGTCTTGCCTTAATCTCTGTATGTTCCCTTTCCTGTCCTTTACCCTTTCCCTCCAGGGTCGTGAACTTCTTGCGTGTGCCCCCACTGGCTCTGGAAAGACATTGGCTTTTAGCATTCCCATTTTAATGCACCTGAAACAACCAACAAACAAGGGCTTCAGAGCACTTATCATATCACCCACACGGGAGCTGGCTAGCCAGGTATAATGATTTAACTATTGCCATACATTTTGCTTGGGGGTGCATTTATATCTACAGGCTTGCCCCAGTACCCACTGATTCGCTATCCATGGTTTCAGTTATCCACACATAGCATGGATACTGGGATGCCTATTGAAAAGATGGAACATTAAATCTCTTTTTTTTTTACCATGTTGCAGCAAAACCACTGTTTTTCTCCTATTTTTAAAAAGGCATCCCCAGTATTCACAGTTTCAGGTATCCACGGAAGGGTCCAGAATGGAACCCCAGTGGATACTGGGGCATGCCTGTATTGTTAAACTAGGCAGAAATTCGCTTGGAGAATGCCTGGATGGGATACTTCATAAACCATTTAAAGTGTTATCCTCATTTGCATTGGAACAGGCAGGATGAGCTATCTATGCTGTATCCAGCATAAGGTGGATACAGCAGGCTGGAATACAACTTGGAGTAAGGGGATTTTTGCTCCCTTGCTTTGTACGCGCGCCAGCCACTTCCTGTGAGGCTACTTGGATCTCTGTCCATGATTTTGCAAACACAATCCAAATGACCTGTGTATGTTGTGCTAGCAGTTGATGATTTTGTCTGAGGCCAGTTCTTTCTGCCTCCAGAACGAATTGTGAATCTGCAGATACTGAGGTGTTAATTTTTGCATTTTTATTCATTTTTGTTTTGTTTCTCTACATTTTAGACGCACAGAGAGCTAGTTAAGCTGTCAGAGGGAACTGGTTTCAGAATACATATGATCCACAAAGCTGCTGAGGCCGCAAAGAAGTTTGGACCAAAATCCTCTCAGAAATTTGGTAAGTGTATATCCAGATTCACTGTTCAAATTCAGTCCTCTGTATCCACTCATCCTCTCTGGTGGTGTTCACATGTGTGCACATGGTTTTCCTACAGACATACTGGTGACTACTCCAAACAGACTTATTTATCTCCTGAAACAAGACCCTCCCTCAATAGACCTGACCAGGTAAATATCAGAACTCCTCTCATTAAGCAAATTCCTTCAGTGGACAGATTTACTACAAGGTAAGCATGTAAGTAGAGGTGTTTGAAAACAGTCTTACTTTACTCAGAAATAAGCCAGTTGTGTTCAGTAAGATTGAGGCCCAAATCCTAACCATGTAAATGGAGTATGTGCTGCATCCTGCAATTGGGGGGGGGCAATTACGGTGGTCTCCTCAAGGTAAGGGAATATTTGTTCCTTTACTAAGGGCTGCACTGCCCTTACTCCGGTGCTGGAAGATTGGTTAGGATTGCACCCTAGGATGTGAACCTATCTTACTCGTCAGAAATATAACACCTCTACTTATAAGATTGACTGCATTTGTCCAAAATTGTTTGGTTTTATCTTGCCCACTTTCCATGAAACTCAGAGTAGCATACATTGTGCTTGTGCCTATCCTCACAACTGCCCTGAGAAATGGTGATTATGCTTTTTGACTGAATGGCAAATGGAACCCAATTTTCCTCATCAACATTCAACATGTCACCTTTTTATGATTGGCAGACTAGGACTTAGGAGAAATGGGTTCAATACTCACTCCCTTCTGCTGTGATGACTTGGTGCTTTTAGACTGATTCTCAGCCTAACCTGTTGTGAGAATACAAAGGAAGAGAGCAAACAATGTTTGCTGACGTGCTCCTTGGAGGACATGAGGGTGTGTGTGATATAAATTATTTTATGTGCAGTTGTCCTCAGTTTTCCAGATGGTCCTTGCTGGAGTGCTCTGCCTGTGCTGTATATATGTAGGTTTTTATAGTTCTTTCTAAGATATTAACTGCAACGTTCTGCTCTGCCCTAGGGTTGAGTGGCTAGTGGTTGATGAATCAGACAAATTATTTGAAGATGGGAAGACAGGATTCCGAGACCAGTTGGCCACCATCTTCCTGGCATGCACGTCCCATGTTGTCAGGAGAGCCATGTTCAGTGCAACCTTTGCACATGATGTAGAGCAATGGTGTAAACTCAACCTTGACAACATAATTTTTGTCTCGATTGGAGCAAGGTAAGTTGTGGGGATCAGTTGCTGCATGTTTTTCATGGTGAGTTCCTGATTTTTAGCTGGGCATCAGGCAGCGCAATTCTCTGCATGTCTGCTCAAAAGTAAACCCCTATGAGTTTAATGGCATTTACTCCTAGGTAAGTGTATATGAATGCAGCCCCAGCCGGTTGCATTGTTGAAAAAGCAAGCTGCTTTCAGCTTAAATAGTGATTAAAAGTAATTGTGTGGTGACAGTTTCTTCTGGCTTTCACGTTTTCTTCTATTGCTTTCAGTAGTTTTAGGGACTACCTAAATTCCTTACGCCAGACTTCATTATTGCCAGTCTTCAAAATGATGTGGCTACCTTGTTTTGATTTCAGAAACTCTGCAGCTGAGACAGTTGACCAAGAACTTGTGTTTGTTGGATCGGAAATGGGGAAATTACTGGCTATGAGAGACCTTGTGAAAAAGGTAGCTTTGAATGACTTTTTTGCTTAGTTGTTCTTCATGCTTCTAACACTGATGATGCGTCTATTCTGCCTTAGATTAAGGTGGTAAAATGAACTGCACTGCTTCAAACATTAGGTAGGAATACTGGTTTCAAATGTTCCTCTTCAGAAATGATCTGAGTGCAGCAAACTTTCTGAAAAGAAGCAGCTCAGCAGTACAACCCCCTGTACTGCTTGCATAAAGTCCAGTCCCTAGGATCTCCAGCCAGGGCTAGAAAAGATCCATCTGAAATACTGGAGAGCCTCCACCTGTCAATGTTGACAGTATTGAACTAGAAGGGCTAACAGGATAAGGCAATTTCATATGTATTCTTTGTATCGGCGATAGAGAGAGCAGGATTGGCCTAGTACTTCTTGATGCCTGAGGCGGTATGCCCCACCCTAACCTAGTGAAGTGCCAGCCACTAAGCCTCCCACTTTCTGGATCCAAAAAGTAACAGACGTATGGAGAATAGGAGACACTCTATCCCACCACTCTCTTTTTCCACCACACTCCCAGCAATGGAGACCAGTCAGGCAAAAGAAGGTGGGTGCCCCACCACCACCAAATGCCTGAAGCTACCATTTTAGTCAGCCTCCTGGATGGGCCAGCCCTGAGATGGAACAATAGAAGGCTTCATTCACAGAATCTTCCAGCAGCCTGTTTCCAGAGCCTGCCTGCAATCACACCTTCTGACTGTCTTACTTCGACAGTTTTCCACAATATGTCCAGGTCCTTTTCACATTTGGCCAACCATCTGATCTGAGCTTGCTAGCTTCTTTTCTCCTCTTTCATTCCAGGGTTTCACACCTCCTGTCTTGGTTTTTGTCCAGTCCATTGAACGGGCGAAAGAGCTTTTCCATGAGCTTATTTATGAAGGAATTAACGTCGATGTCATTCATGCAGACAGAACCCAACAGCAGGTAGGAGTTGGGCATGGGGTGTGTGTGCGCAGAAGATGTTTCTAAGACCTGTGTGGGGCTTCTGTTTCTCATCTGGCAAAATTTAAGTGAGATATTTGGGTATGCGATTAAATGTTGCAAGACTAAGGAAAAATGGGTAGGAACTGGCTCTTACAAAATAGGCCGAGAGCATGACGTGGCCAGAGGCTGAAGCCTTGTCAGCTGCAATCTGATGTGGGAAACTGCGCATGGCAAAACTAGCTTTAAAAGAAAATTATGAGTATTTTCCAGCTTTGCCCAGTTAGGTGACTTTAGAACCACCATAAGTTATCTTCAGCTTTCTGTGCTTTCTTTTGGGCACTGTTCATGCTGCATCCTCCTTGGGTTACAAATCCAAACAGACTATAAGGTTCGTTAATTAGATTTCTGCTTGTGGTGTCCCTCAAAGAGGCTTCCAAGGAAATATAAGGAAACCGCAGAATCAACAGTAAACTAACATAAAGCAAAACAAGACAAGAAAACCAGTAACAGATTTGTTACTATTATTGCTCCAAGTGCTGCCCTTTAATGCTTCTGCAATGGCCCTGGGGAAAAATCCACCCAAGGGTGGCTACCTAGCAACTAGGGCCAGGTAGCACCAGATATATTGGTTCCTGGAGAGCAGATCATGTCCTCGCATTGGTAGCTGAAGGCTCTGCAAAGATGGTGGTGCTGAAAATGCAAGGCTTCACTTTTACTGTGCATTCTGTCCAAGTGCTGCTCAAAATGAATAAAAGCCCTGGCCAGTGTATGTTTTCAGTGGCTTGGTGCAGGATATAACCATGCTGGATCAGCACTTAGCACCTTTCCAGACCTTTTGGAGCTGGGGTGTACAAATGAAGCATCCTGCTGAATCAGATCAAACATCCATCTTGTCCTGTTTTCTGGCCAGCTTTTTTCTGTTTGTTTGTTTGTTTGTTTGTTTGTTTGTTTGTTTGTTTGTTTGTTTGTTTGTT
>JAJKFI010000079.1:4728836-4773039 GCA_029204185.1 Lerista edwardsae
GTTTGTTTGTTTGTTTGTTTGTTTGTTTGTTTGTTTGTTTGTTTGTTGGCGTTTGAGAATCTTGCAAGCATGGTGTGATGACAACAGCCTTCCCCAGGACAATTTGAGCCTGACAACTGGTATTCAGAAGTACACAGCCTCTGAGCCTAGCACTCTTGTTTAGTTGTCATGCCTGATAGAGCTGTTGGAGACTCCTCTTTTTTCCCAAGCTAGTGTCAGCCATTATCCCTTCTGATAATGACTTCCATAAGTTAAATGCACGTTTGATGAGGTAATTCCCCTTGTCTTACCTGGACTTGCCGCTAATTAATTTAAAGGCGCTGATAATAGAATCAAAGAAGGAGCAGGAAACCAGGTAGCAATGCAAGCAGTGTATTATCACTGTGCCAGATTGAAGTGAATGTTGCTGCTTTTGGTTTTCTAGAGAGAGAATGTTGTCCACAACTTCAGAGCTGGGAAGATTTGGGTCCTCATCTGCACTGCTTTGCTGGCGAGGGGGATTGACTTCAAAGGAGTCAATATGGTCATAAACTATGACTTCCCGAGTAGTTCTGTGGAATATATCCATCGAATAGGTGAGTTGGAAGAAGACTTGTCTTCGTTGCAATGGTTTCAAATTAATTTTGGTTTTAAAATTACTTCAATTTATTTGCATGCTTGAGAATCTGGGGTCCCACCTCAGCATCTTCCATCAAAAGAATTTATGGGAGCCAACCACAGAAAGACTTTGCTGTTGACGAACATTGGTTTTTCAGGGGAGGGATACACATGGAGAAGGGGCAAGACTCAGTGACAGAGCACCTGCTTTGCATGCAGAAGGTCCCAGATATAATCCCTGGAGGCATCTTCAGGTTGGGCTGTGGAAGACCCATCTGAAACTCAGGAAAGCTGCTGCCAGTCAGAGTAGCATCTAAATGATATTGAGCTAGATGGACCAGTTAGCAATCTGTGTATCCCATGGTTCCTCAGGACTGCAGAATGTGACATTCATTCAACTTGCCTGGCATCTCCATTGGCCTACATGTCATAGAGTTGGAGAATCAGTGCAAGTTATCTACAACTGCAGTTGGCAGCAATATCTTCTCCAAAGTAAACGTGCCCATCACCCTGTCACCTCACCTCTGTTCCAACAACAGCTAAAGACCATTTATTTGGTTTGATTTTTGGGTGGGGTGCAGGGTTGATGTGTTTATTTTGGGTGCTGACTTCTACCCTGTGAATGCTGTTTTTATGGATCTGTGCTGATTTGGATTTGTTTTTGTGATAATGCTTTTCTAGCTGCCTTGAGTACTCCCTGATTAGAATGGGAAAGGCAGGATATACAGTACTATTTGTAGTCTTTAAAATATTCCTATGCTGAAGAGGAAATGCTTAATTAGTGTCCTCCTATGGCAGGTCGCACAGGGAGAGCAGGACACACAGGAAAAGCAATCACTTTCTTCACTGAAGATGACAAGCCATTGCTGCGAAGGTACCTTTCTTCCTCAGTACTTCTACACATTTTTACACGTTAAGCCTAGTGTGCATGTGCGTGCATGCATAATGAAGGGTCCTTGGATTCAGAGGGTATGTTGGGGCATTTGTGAGCTAGACTTGGCCCCCAGTTTCCCATCCCTACTAGCAACTGTTTTGCACAATGACAGATCTTTCCCGCTGTTGTATATCACCAATGATAATTGGAAGCTAAGAATAAATTGTGCCTGGGCCAGTATGCACACTACTTATGTATGATCCAGTGCCTAGCACCTGCTTTGTGCTGCGTCAGACCCTTCATCCACCAAGCTCAGTACAGTATTGTCTACATTGACTGATGGGTTTTTCCTAGCCCTCCCTGTAGATTCTGCAAAGACTGAGCCTGCTGGGACTGTTCACATTCAAAGCAAATGTTCTGCCACCAGGATCAGGTGGCTACAAATTTTTGTCTGGCATTTATAGCAAACTGAAACCTTGTGATTGCCCAGAGGAGCGGAGGTCTGGATTCTGACATGGCACTGGACTTCAGAGACAATTCAGTTGCCTCCAAAACCTAGTGTGAACCTTCATGAGGTGTTGGGTGTGTGTGGGCTCTGGCTGTTACACTGAGCCAGAGTTTCCCATAGTGAGAGCGAGTGATGAGCCAACTTAGTAGTGGCAAGCTATCAAAAATAGAGCTTGGGCAATAAACATTTGTGCCTAAAAAATTGCACGTTCTTGTTTGTGTGAGAATTTAACATGCAGGGGATTCAGCAGCTAATTTTCAGATCTTTTTCGTTCTGATAGCCCTATCAAATGCTTCCAATTTGTTGTTTTGGATCTGCAAAACAGATGCTAACTTTTTTAAGTTAGCTGAGAACTTCCGGATTTGACAGTTTCTTCCCCTCATGTCTGTTTGCTTTTTTTTCCCCCCCAAGCATAGCAAGTGTTATCCAGCGAGCTGGCTGCCCTGTGCCAGAGTACATAAAACATTTCCGCAAACTACAAAGGTAAGTTGATATTAGATCAAGCTAAACAGAAAAACAAGAATTGGGCAGGGAGAGTCCAGAAGACCTCTCTGCCTTTCATTCCTTCAAATCCACACTTGCTCTGCTCTAGTTGTTTCAGCTCTAGGGGTGTCAGAGGGAGCTTGAGGGACTCAGTGGTGTACACAGTGTATTTTGATTTTGAAGGCAAACTGGTGCATATGGTTCTATCAAGATTTACGCATTAGCAACCTGGTTACTGTTTTATGTATTGCCTGTTTTCAGAAATAGGAGAAAAGGCAAAAGACATTTGAAGCGCAAGCCCCGAGCCACCCTGCCTGTTGGAAAGAATGCGAGGCAGGACCTTGTGTGATGATTGTTGCTACTGAATGACACCACTCACCTCTCTAGGATGTTTCTGTAGACCTGTGTATTCCTCTACAACCTCCTGTTGTCTTGGAAATGCCTTGCTCAAGACCAGGGGTATCAAAGGCATTTCATATAGTGGGCCAGATAGCCTTCATGATGCCTGCTAATGGCCAGAAATTATGTTACTAAGCAGAAACTGATGCCATTAAGCAGGTTGTGACCAAACATAAGCACATTTTTCTTACTTAGGAACTCATTAGCTGCAAATAACAGAATGCCAGCTCATGTGGTGACAGGGGATCTCACCCCTCTTAGTATGCCTCTTCCCCCATATTGTTCCTTGCCTTTTGAGGCCTCCTTCTGTCTCTCCCTCCCAGCGTCTCAGCAGAAGCAGTGCTACTGAAAGTGTGGTGCTGGGAGAGCCCAATTACCATGTAAGCTGCCCTTTCAGCACTGACACCTTGGCCGAAACAGTATTGCTGAAAGGGTGGCCTGCATGATAATTGGACTCCCAGACCCTTTCAGCAGTGCCGATGCATCACTTCACAGCTCAGCAACTGAGAGCAGCTGAATGGTAGTGCTTGGAGAGCCCCGTTATCATAGGGGCCTGATATCATGAAGGCATATGTGAAACTTATCCGGCCTGTGAGCCTCAGTCTAGATTAGGGGTGTCAAAAATATCTCTGTGAGCTTGTGTGTGGCATCTCTTTTTTTAATTCCCTGTTTATTACTAGCTATCGCTTGCTGTGGCATCCTAATTGGCAAATTGTGGTTAATGCATCCTTTCTAAACTGCAGTTAGGAACTCACTTTAAACAGTTGTTTCCCACTATGGTTTAGCTGTCATGATAAATTATGGTTAGCAGTAAATGGTCAACTGAAATGTTGGGCAGGAGCATGTGTGAGTTTGCGGCTCATTTAGGCTTGCACTGTAAACTCTTAGGTGAACTGCTGTCTTGTCTCTCCTTATCTACTCTTTTGAATGTCAGGAAGTGCAAATTTAAAATTTCTGTTCTCCCCACTCGCTATGTTGTTTTCAGCAAGCAAAAGAAGAAGCTGATTAAGAAGCCTTTGGAAAGGGAACACATCCTTACATCCCCTAAGTTACTGCAGAAACTCAAGCGGAAAAAGTAAGTTAAATGTTCTTTGTCTAAGATGTTTGGAGAGAGAAGTGAAATTGATTCCATAGAAAGTAATATGTGGTCAGAATAGGTAGATAATATACACTTTTGTTTGGGTAGCTCAGTGTCGGTTGTCCACAGCCCAGGCCTATACTGTTGAGTCAAAATACTTGTTATTCTTAAACATACAACATTGATCCCTTAGATTGGTGGATGATTTAATGAGGTCATAACTGGTATCAAAACCTATATACAGACCTGTTATAGCATTGTGGCTAAATGACTGAACAATGAATAAAGATGTCTTTGGTTCATAGGTTGCCTCTGCTACAAACCCGTTTGACCTTGGACAAGCCACCCCCTCTTAGCCTCAGCTTCCAAGCTATGGAATAATAATACTTCCCTTACGGGTTGCAGTACAGACTACATCAAAATAATGCTAATTATTTTATTTTCTCTATAAACTGCTTTATACACTTTTTTGTTGAAAAATGCTATTTAAATATTAATAACAATAATGCATATGAAGTGTTTTGTGCACTCAACAAAAATAACTTGCAAATATTAAGTATTACTATTATTCTGGAAGCTCTGAGCTGATAATACTACGTTTTAAAACTACAGGTAACTTAAAATATGATTTATTGAACTCCAACTGCTACCTGACTGCATAAAGCAGGGGTGGCCACTAGTGGCACATGGACACTTTTGGAGTGGCACGGGTAAAATTGCCATATATTTTTGAAAAATATTTAAATACTAACAAAGGAAGCACCACAGCAGTTTACAAGCTGCCTGATTTTTTTGCTACTCTTTGCGCAGCACATCCTCAAGTTTTGAACACTATAGTGGGCACACCCATGCAGCCACACGTACTCTGCTTGATTTACTCTGGTTATATGAACTTCAGAATGGGTCCTTCAGGGCCAGACTAAAGGTCTAGGCAGGCCACCTTTCTGGCCGCATCAGGGGTCAGCCAAGTATCTTTGGAAAGCCTCAAATAGATAACAGCATTCCCATGTTTCTTTGTTTTGTACCTTCTGGCATGCTGCGATATACTGCCCTTCAACTTGGAGGCTCTATTTAGCTATTATGGTAATTGCTAAAAGTGACATTAAGGTGCAGTGACAAAATTCTCTACATAAAAAGTAGCACATGGTGTGCTGTGGGTTGGCCACCCCTGGCATAGAGAGGTGTCTTACTTTGCTTTTGAAATGTGCTCAGGCTAGGCCTTTGGTGAACCTCTGAAGGAAGAGCAGAGCTGTGGAAGTCTGTCCCCCTCATAGTTTTTCCAGGTCTCTGTGAATGTTTACATAAATCTCCCACTTGCAGTGATACAAGGAGAAGCATGCAGGCTGTATTTCTGCCCAGTTAGTTACTCAATAGTATAATAACTTCAGACATATTATACTGCTTGTATTTATGGCCTGGCTGTTCTGCAACAATTGCCTGTTTCCAAGGCTCTCACCTCAATTTTCTAATATTGGGTCTGGGGGAATGAGAATTATTTTATTCTGTTTTACCTCTCATCTTATAGTTAATTTAAATAAAGATAAAGTAACATAAAACATCCAGACAAGAGTACAAAAAAATGCTACTACTGCAGGCAGCCCAGTTAAGATTGGGCTATCAGTGTCCTTACTGGCATTGTCCTTAAAATCCCACTTGCACAAAGATGTTGCTTTTGAGATAATCAGTCTTGGGAGTTATAATTTTTATGTACAGTGTGTAGGACCCTACTTGTCCTGGAAGAGAGTGTATAGTTGTTCTTCTACTCTGTGCTTGATGAATGTATGTGACTGAAGCAATGCTCAAGCGTTGGCCTTGAGCATTCCTATGTGGAAAGCTGGCAGTGGAGAGCCAGATTTCAAAAGTGATTTGGGGTTTGAGAAGCTGATGGGCTATTAAATTCTCCTGACTCTTTCCTTAAGATGTGTGCTTAATAAACATCTGCTTACAACTGGATTGAAGCCGCCATCTGCTGGCTTGGAAGGCAGCCACCCAGCTGCTGGTAGAGAAGGGTTGGAGTGGAGGAGATGGACAGATTCCTGTAGGGTGGGGGAGGCAGTGATGGTAGCAGCAGCATCTGGTCTCCTTTGCTCAATCAGTTCTGACAACCGGAAATGATTACAAAAGAATACAGTGGTTTTATTGTGCCTTAATTTCAGGATTAATGCAGAAGCCAAGAATCCCTAAAGCTCTTGCTTACCAGACTTCCTGTGTTGCTTATCACTCCATTTATCAGAGGTGTGCAAATGTGACTGTGTCAGTCTGGGTTCTCCACAGTGAATGTCTACCCTAGTTCTTCTCATGAGTTACTTCAAGGATTGTCTGACTGTATAGTGTTCAGAAGGGATTCAGGCTTGAGAAAAACATTAAAATTGAGCTCATTAGTGCTGGCCTTACCATTTGTACACTGTGTAGCATAAAAAGGCATTCTGAGTGGGTTCTTCAAGCTAGTTTTGGCTTCATTTATTAGAGCAAATGTGCATGCACAATCAATCAATCAATCAGGTACTTATATACCGCTTTTCAACATGAAGTTCACAAAGCGGTTTACAGGCAAATAGTAATAATAATAAAGTTAAATGACTCCCTGTCCCCAAAGGGCTCACAATCTAAAAAAAGGCAGACCGCCAGCAACAGCCACTAGAAAGACTGCGCAGGGGTGAAGAGGGACAGTTACTCTCCCCCTGCTAAATATAAGAGGAGCACCACTTGAAAAAGTGTCTCTTGTCCAGTTAGCAGGGGTAGCAGGGTGTCTCTTGTCCAGTTAGCACATACACACAGTTGCTCAATTATTTGTTGCTCAGATTTACAGGTGTTAAATGTTTTTACCTTTTTGCAAATTTGGGGGTAGTTTTTTTTGAGAAAAATGAGAAGTGCAGAAAATGATGTTATATATTTCCCCCAGCTCATAAATTTGCAATTTATGAAAATTAAAAGTTAAATTAAAACTTATGCTTTAAAAGTGTAGTAGATAAGTGATACAGGTGTCAGCGGATTGTGTCAGCCGATGCAGCCATAGTCAATACCCACCACCACCCCCAGTCTAGCTTAACCAGCCTTCAGTGACCAATATGTGGAGGTGTTAGAAAATTGTTTTCTTTTCTTTTTCTTTTTTTGCAGATTTGGGGGTGGTGGTGGTTTTTTTTAACCAAAAATGAGAAGTGCAGAAAGTGGTATTGTGTTTTTTAATTAATCACTGGAAAAATACAATCACTCTTCTACTCATAATTATACTTCAGGTGCATAAGCTGCTCTGTATTAGCTTTGCTAAAAACATATTACAAACGTATAGAGCTACCTTATACTGAGCCAAACTATCAGACCATGTAGTTCAATACTGTTTGTTCTGGGAGACTGGGATGGGAAGGATCTTTCTGCAGACCCAAGATCCACTAACTGGCGATGCATTGAAACACTGATGCACTGGCATGTCAAACATATATTCTATTGCTATGGCTGCCCTCCTGTGCAAAAATCCATTATGCTAATTGAACAAACAACTACTGCTATGAAAGAGAATGGTTGGGTGTTCTTTTTAAGAGCATAAGGAAAGCTCTGCTGCCAAAGGCCCATCTGATTCAGCACTCTTTTTCCTATAGTACCACAGGCTGCCTCTGGGAAGGCCACAAGCAGGAGAAAACATTTAAAAGTTGGATACGTTTAAAGCTTCTCTAAACTGTTTTGTCTTGTTTTTTAGGATAACTGCTCCGAAAAAAGTAAAGAAGAATGCCAAGGAATCTAAAAAACCCAATTCTCAGTCACAAACTCTTCCAGAAAATTAAATTGACTGCCTAAATGATCAGTCAAAAGAAGCCAGGATTTCATGGTATTTGTGGGAGTGGTAAATGCAGGAAGCACATGAGCTGCTCTTGCAGGCTATTTTGTCATCACATTTGCCACTTTCTGTTGTGCTTTTTAATGGTAACAACACATCCAAGCCATCCTCCCCCTGTGCTGTTACTCAAGGAACAGGCCATCCCTAGTTGTGCTGTTTCCGTCAGACTCAAAGTCAAGGGAGGATGGTAAGGCACTGTCTTTCCCCCCCCCCTTCTTCTTCCTCTCTACACTGAACTCTGGGTACACATGAGAGCGGTGTTTGTCTTCAGGATCTCGACCCCTTTAACATTGAGGCAATTGTTCAATATAGTAACAATTTATGGGACCAGAGTGTGAGAGCAAGAAAGTCATCACACCACAGATATGATGCTGCAGTCTTGCAGAAGAATACACATTAAGAAAAAAACCTGGAATATCTGGAGAAGAAACCTTTAAGGATGTTCAACACTTCTTTCAGAAAATAAATATTTTATCCTGGACAAGTTCACTGTTTATAAGGATTCCTCTTTCCCTGTTACCAGTTGGCTCATTTGGGTCCTAAATGTGAAGTCTGCCCTCCTCAAATAAAATTCTCCCCAAATAAGCTTTACTGTGGTCTGTGTGTCTGCTGAAAACTCTGTTTTGCTTGTTCTTGACTAATTAGTTAGTCAAGAACTAATTGCTGTTCTTGACTAATTAGTTCTCCAATGTTTTGTGAACTTTCTGTTCTGTAATTTTCATTGCAGAGGGAGAGGATGTCATGTTATTGCCCGATAGAGGCAGGCCATTCCTTAACTTGTGGGATTGGCCTGTCAGGGTTGTCAGTAGGCAGGGCCAGCAAAAAAGGCGGGCACATCCTCCCGCATGCAGGAAAAAGAACCCAGACCGTTCCTGCCTCGCAGCGAGTCAGGAGGCTAGGTGAACAGCTCCTTCAACGCAGTGATTGTTTGTGCCTTTTTAACTTTATGAGTGCCTCTCTAGTGTGTGGTGCCTTCGGTGGCAATTCACATTAGCGATCGCCGCATCGGGTGTGCTAAATTTAGAAGTAAAGCCTTTTTTCTTCAGTGGCCGTTTTGCATACTCCTGAGGCAAACTGCCATGTGGGGTGCGTATTTACTGTCTTCAGCAGCGAAACGCTTCAGCAATTGCTGCGTCGGGCCCGTTCATTCTCTTCAGTGGCCGTTACCCCTGGGGGGCGGCGGCCGTGTGGGATCTAAAAGGGAGGGAGCATTTGGGTACAGCCCCAATGTGCCCCAGTGTGCCTGGAAAACACACCCACACACATACACACACACACACACACCCCTTCAGATGCCTCGTCTGAATCCAGCCTGGTGCAAACAGAGACATCAGGACTAATCAAGTGGGCTCCTCAAAAACTATGACACATGCTTTTGAGCAGAGGGGGGCTTCTGTACCTTACCTTTCTTCTCATGTGCAACCTCAATTGGGGGAGCAGGACAAAGCGCAAGTAGTCAAATGGCTGGAAGAGCTGGTGGAGAGCAAATTGGCCTCCAGGTTCCCAGTTCAGACGTGTGTATCAGGATCAATCCCGAGTGGTGAAATGGGTCTGGTGGAGATAAGCATAAAATCTGCGCCAAGATCCACAGCTGACCTTCCCAGTTCTGAGGAGGCTCAGGTGCCAGATGATGATGCGCCACACAAGAAAAAGCCTAAGACGCATAATTTGGCGTCTGAGAAGGATTCTAACTGTTGCACCACACTAACACTCAAGACTTTTGGGAGTCTGTTTTAAACTCCACAGAGGGGGAGGTTTCTAAAGAGGAGGGCGAACTGTCTGATGATGAGCCAGGTAGTTCAGAGCCCATTAACAGGCTGTTCCCTAGGATTTATTCCAGAAGCTGTTGGGGAAGGTGGTGAAATCTTTGAAGTTGTCACCCGAGGAGCAGGGGGCAGATGCAAAGGAATCTGTACCAGTTGCTCCGTGTAAATTGCTGTTCCCTCAAGGGGAGTTAAAGCCTGCTGAGATTTCTATCTCAACTGTGTCCAGACCCTTTTTCAAAAGGAGTGGCAGTCTCCACTGCATGGCAAAAGAGACTAAATTGGTGGGAAGGTTTTATTCCTTGCCTCAAGAGATCTTAGACAAACTCAAGGTTCTGGTTGTCGATGCTCCGGTTGCAGCCCTTTTTTCTCGTGCTGTCATACCCTCAGAGGGTGAGGGAGGCCCTTGCAACCCATGCGACAAGAGGGTGGAAGCAGCTTTAAAGTGAGCCTTTGAGTCTAATGCAAATGCACTCAGAGCATCAGCAGCCACTTCTGTGTTTTCAAGGGCAATTATGTTTTGGGCAGAGGAACTAGTTAAACAGGATCCAAAGCTATCTAAATTGGCAAAGGACACACTTAAAAAGATGGCACTTACGCGGCTGATGCTTCACTGGACTCCATGCAGTTCTGTGCCAGATCTCTAGCTTCAAATGTTGTTGTTAGAAGAAATGTATGGTTGAGACACTGGGAGGTAGACGCTGGTTCACAGGCCAGGTTGGCTGCTTCGCCATTTTTTGGAGGGAAACTCTTTGGTCAGGCCCTGGATCCTTTGCTCATCGAGTCAAAGAATAAGCGCAAGGTGTTGCCCACAACCTCTAAATCGGATTTTAAGCAAAAGGGTTTCCAGTCCTTTCGTCCCTTTCGCTCCCAGGGCAGGGGCAGAGACCAACAAAGATTCAAGCCTAAGTGGCAGAGAAACAAGGGGTTTCAAAGGCAGTTTAAGTCTCAGTACTCCCAGGGCTTTTTCTCCTATGATAGACCTGCAAAGGATAAAACCGCATGACTCCAGTCGCAATGATCCAGCACCCAGGGTGGGTGCACGGCTTCTGTCGTTTGCTCACCTTTGGAATCAGATAACATTGGATGCCTGGGTGCTGGAAACTGTAACTAGGGGCTACTCTCTGGAGTTTTGGGTGAAACCAGGAAACCGGTTTTGGAAGGTCCCAGTGTTTCAGACAGAGGCCAAACATCAGGCCATGATGTCAGCCTTTGGTCACTTGGCGAACATAGGGGCAATAGAGCCAGTGCCGTGGGAGGAAAGAGGAACTGGAGTTTACCCCACCTTCTTTTTGGTCCCAAAGCAGAATGGGGACATGAGAGGTATATTGGATTTAAAGTGGGTGAACCTTTCCCTCATAAAACACAAGTTCAAAATAGAGATGGCAATATCCATCACAGCCACTCTTCAGCAGGGAGACTTTCTGTCTTCCATCCATTTGGCAGATGCTTATCTTCATGTCCCCATTCTAAAGGACCACAGGAAGTTCCTGAGGTTCTCCCACGGCTCCTTGCAATTTCAGTATTGCGCTCTTCCATTTGGCCTTGCAACATCACCAAGGGTGTTCACCAAGATCCTAGTGGTTCTGACCTACGACAAAAGGGCCTGTTCCTTTTCCTGTACCTGGATGACGTCCTTATAAAGGCGTCGTCCAGGGAACGAGCAGGTCAGCACATGCTTGACCAATGACTGGAGCGGTTTGGTTTCGTGATCAATTGCTCCAAGAGCTCCTTGGTTCCTACTCAAGAGTTGGAACACCTGGGAGTTCTGTTCAACACTATTACATTCAGAGCATCCATTTCCCCAGAAAGGCAGGACAGGTTGTTAACCACTCTGTCTCTTGTCTTAGCTGTCAAGCAGGTGGATGTCATGACGCTAGCTCATCTACTGGGCATGATGGTGTCGTGCCATCGATTGGTAGACTGGGCCCGTTTCCACACAATAAAACTTCAAGTTGTTCTGCAACCATATCTGCCCCTGATAGAGTCCACCGTGTAGTTCCAGTGCCAGACAATCTGAAGAGGGATCTCAGGTGGCGGCAGTCAAGGGCTCGGCTCAATGCGGGTGTGAGCCTACTGGATCTCCCACAAGCGGTTCTCATGACGGATGCCAGCTTGTTGGGGTGGGGGGCTCACCTGGAAGGCAGGTTGCTGCAGGGCCACTGGTCTCCACAGGAGTCAAGGCTCAGCATAAATTTGTTGGAACTAAGAGCTATCAGGTTGTCCCTTTTGGGGTTTCAACGTCATCTGATCAACAAACGGGTTCTGGTACGCACAGACAACATGTCTGCCAAGGCTTACCTAAATCACCAAGGGGGGTCAAGGTCCCGAGCCCTAAATCTAGAGGCTACCCACTTGTTCAGATGGGCAGAGCAGAACATTCAGTCACTCACGGCACAACATCTGGCCGGGGTACAAAACACGGTGGCAGATTGGCTAAGCCACCAAAAATTACAAGAGTCAGAGTGGAGGTTTCATCCCCTTGTCTTCAGGGAGATAAAGCACCGGTTTGGGACACCCAAAGTGGACTTTTTTGCCTCTGCCCAAAACGCTCAGGTAAAAAGGTTCTTCATGAGAGTCCTGGAACCAGAGGCAGAGGATGTGGACGCTCTGTCATCCACCTGGCCCCGGGGCTTGCTGTACGCTTTTTCCCCAGTAGTGCTCCTACCGCAGGTCCTGAGATGGGTCAGAACGCTCAGGGCGGACATAATTCTGGTGGCCCCTTTTTAGCCACGGAGACCATGGTTCCCAGACCTGATTCAGATGTCCATCAGGGATCCGTGGGAAATTCCAGTCCAACCAAACCTATTGTCACAGGGTCCGCTGATACATCCATAGCCCCACAAATTCCACTTGACAGTGTGGAGGTTGAGAGGGTGAGGCTAAGCGGGCTGGGGTTTTCTCCAAGTGTGATTAAAACTATCTGTCTTCTAGAAGACCCTCGACTAGAAAAGTGTATAGATCGATTTGGAAGATCTTTAGAGGGTAGTGCAGGTCCCAAGTGGTTTCTCCACTGGAGGCTTGTTAGCAATGTCTTAAGTTTCCTCCAAGACGGTTTGGAGAATAGTTTGTCACGTAGTACACTAAGGAGACAGGTGGCTGCATTACAGGGCACCTTGGGTGTGTCAGGTAATTTGCAATTGTCAACAAACCCACACGTCACACGTTTCTCAGAGGGGTAGCCAACCTCAAGCCTCCCCCTGTGCGTAGGATTCCCACCTGGGATTTACATTTGGTTCTGAACGCCCTTACTCGCCCTCCGTTCAAACCTTTGGCAATGATCCCATTCAAGATTTTGTCATTCCGAACTCTATTCTGGTAGCTATCACATCTGCTAGAAGAGTTTCAGAGCTGGGGACGCTGTTGGTTCACCCAGACTTGTGTATTTTTCATAGGGACAAGGTGGTGCTCAGGTTAGACCCTTCGTTTATAGCTAAGGTTAACTCTCTTTTCCATCGTCAGCAGGAGTTAATCCTACCATCACTTTGCACCAAACCTAAGCACGATAGAGAGAAAGCTTGGCACTGTCTTGATGTCAGGCGAGCTCTCAGGTTTTACATGGAAAGAACACAACCATTCCATAAGACTGATTCCCTGTTCATAGCTTACCAGGGCCAGATAGTGGGTAGGAGAGTGTCTTCTGTTACTCTGTCAAAGTGGTTACGATCCTGTATCTCTTTAGCATATGAGGCTTCGGAAAAGACCCCTCCCGATGGCATTTGGGCTCACTGTCAGGAGTGCAGTCACGTCTGCAGCGTTTGACAGACTGGCATCCCTGGCAGAGACCTGTAGGGCTGCCACTTGGTCTATGCCGCATACATTTATTAAACACTGTAAGATTGATGTGGCGGCCTCGGCTGAGGCTGCCCTGGGACGCAGAGTCCTGCAGAAGGTGGTACAGACTGGTGCATGATGATGGATTGCCCACCCAGGGATACTGCTCTGGTAGATCCCACAAGTAAGCAATGGCCCGCCTCTATCAGGGAAAACAGGAATTTCTTACCTTCTGGTAATTCTTGTTCCTGATAGAGGCAGTGACATTCCGCCCTCCTCTCACAATCCATCTATCATCCTCTAGTCTATGCGCTTCATTTGGGGAGGTGTAGTTGTTAGGGTCTCCTCCCTGGTCCTTTTTCTGTGTGCACTGGTTTGGTTTCAAGTTGATGAAGGTTATATTAATATATTGAGATTATATTGAGAGTGGTCCACTTGGATAAAAGAATTTTTGCAGCTCAGCAAGTTTGTCTGGGTTCTCGTTCCTGTGTGCGGGAGGATGTGCCCGCCTTTTTCGCTGGCCCTGCCTACTGACAATGCTGACGGGCCAATCCCACAAGTAAGGAATGTCCCTGCCTCTATCAGGAACAAGAATTACCGGAAGGTAAGAAATTCCTGTTTTCAACAGGTAAGTTTAGGCCTGATGTGGGTGGTAGTCAGCACTATCGTACATGAAGCTCTGCCTGGTTTCCTACAGCTGAAAGTCATCTGCTCAAAATTCAAATTTCTGAACAAGCACTGTGAGCACAATTAGGCCAGCAAAGTTTGGCCACCACAAGGGCCACTGTAAAGCGCATTTGAACCACTCTCAAAGTCAGGGAGGATGGCACATGTCTGTGTGCTGGCCTCTCTGACTCTGAGAGTGGTCCAAACATACTTTACGGTGGCCCTTGTGCAGTATTGTCATTCAGTAATGAGCTGCCGGAACGCGAGGCGGGACTTACCGCTTGATTGACAGTAAGGTGACCAACTTTTTTACAATGAAAAGGAGGACACAAATAAATTGAAGAAAAAAATATCGTAAATAAAAGAAATATTTTATTCATTGTAACAATAATACACTATAATATGATAAATGCATAATAAAAACATTTGTAACATTTTATATTGTAATTATGCTTACATGCCAACAGGGTTGTATAAACTTGTAAATAAAATTCTACGTATTTGGAAATTATTAAATAATGAATTACTAAAACGTGAATTGTGCTTACCTGTGTATGATTGAATATTCACTGAAAGAAATAATTACCGTGAGTCTACTGCGTGCGTATGTGCTGTGTTGTGTTTCGGTAAGAAGTAAACAAAACTACTTGCACACTCTCTCTCAAGGTCTCCCATGCGGAGCGCATGCATCTCATAATGGCGTCTCGCTGCACTGTACCGAGTGTAAATCACAGGCTCATATGCCCTCTAATCAGTTCCGGGCCCCTATGAGTCTGTGATTTTTTCAGCAGCCTGTGACCTTAAGCACAACAAGGCTCACAACCACTGCTACTAGTCTGGGCCCAAAGTTAAGAATACTTTCTCTTAACTTTAAAATTCCCCAGGCTAAACAAGTCCCAACTACAGGGACTTTTTCCAAAGAGTAACTTAAAATTTGGTAAGCGTGCCACTTTAGCCACTGAATCTTATCTGGTTCCAAAGACAATTTAATTGTAATTGTAATTGTAAATTTAATTGTAATTTATTGATGAACAAGGGTTACACAACTAAGAAAGCATACTAGAACTAACAGAGATACCTTATAAAACAAAGAAAACTAGGCTCCTATCACTGACTAGGCGCTAGTTGTTCACCTTGTTCCTCAGACAGCAATTCCAGTCTTGCAAAGGGAAGTCTGCAGGTTTGCAAGCTTTATCAGGTCTGATGATCTTTGCAAGCTTTATCAGGTCTGATATCAGGAGGATGAGCTGGAGGAGTCTTGCAGTTTGGAAGGTCTTGATGGTGGTTGTGCAGCCACACCCCTCAGGCTCAATCAATTAGCCTATCAGGGTAAAGGGGCCATCTCCTGTTTTCAGCACTAGCTACATGTAACCTTTCTGAACCATAGAGTTACTATACATAGAGAGGGCATGACGTCACATACTTGAAGCTTCCGGGTATAACCCCGCCCCTTTTCCCCCCTTCCCGTTTACACTTTTTTTTCCCCGCCTTCCATTTTCTACGGTAATATTTTTGAAATTCCGAACATTAACAGAATTTGTTTTAGGGGGGGGGTGAGTGTAGAAGTTTTAAAAAATACACTTAATAGCCTAGAAGTGAAAAAGAACTACTCTCCTATTGACAACTGCTTGTGTTATACATTGAGATATTTTAATGTAATTTTCCTACATATTTATCTGATTTTTGCCCACCCTCCCCTTTTTTTCTTTCCTTCCCGTTCACACTTTATTTCTGCTTGTGTAGATTTCAAAAAATAAGCCTGTCAAAGCAGTGCAATCCGAGTTTACATAGGCAGCGAGGGGCATTTCGTCCGGTATGTTCAGTAATATAATTACGCGGAATTAAACCTTGGAATTGCATATTAACTCATAATTAGGTTACCACTGATGTTTCTCCACAATCACACGTTGTTATTTTGGTAAGTTTTTACTTCTGGAGTACACAAATAAGCCCTAAACATCATGCGAAAACCCATTGGAAATAATTGGAATCAGAATTGTTTTGAGTATATTTACGTCACCGCTAACCCCGCCCCCTGGATTCACTCGCTGCCCTATCTAGATAATAAGGATGGCCACCCCTTGTTCTGAACAGCTTGCATTCCTGACCCCAGCTATAACTTCACACCTTCTGCAAACAACCAATGAAATAAGCTCTCTCAGTCCTGCTTGTCTTACAATTCTGTCAAAATAAAGTCAAGCCAGGGCCTAGCTTTTTCTTGTTTGCTCTTTACACCGAGCCTTGACGAATCGTCATGTCAAATACAAATACGTCACATCACACGCATCGATCGAATACGGAGATTTATAGATTAGTCTTCAAATATCGAAAAGGAGGACATGTAGGAGGACACTTTTCGAGGGAGGACAGAACTTACAAAAGGAGGACTGTCCTCCCTAAAGGAGGTTGGTCACCTTATTGACAGGCAGTCCGTGACGCGTCGCCGCCTGCCCGCCTGCCGCGGGGGCTCCCTCCGGGTGGCGCGCCCCTCCGCAGCTCGCCTAGGCACCCAGCGCCCCCCCCAGGCAAGCGGGCACCCCCTCCGAAGCCAGGGGTGCCCGCGCAGCGGTCGGGCAGGCAGCGACGTGTCACGAATGGGCAGCCAATCAGGCGGTAAGTCCCGCCTCGCGTTCCAGCAGCTCGTTTCTGAATGACAATACTGCCCTTGTGCCATCCAAACATTGCTGGCCTAACTATGCTACCCTAACTCCAGATAAGATTGCGCTCTAACTCTCAGCTTGAGCCACAATGTAGCTTGGACCCAACATATTTCAGTAATTGTTTTTAAGTCCAAGTTAGGATTTCACCCTTAAAAGCAAATGTAAACAAAATCATAAATGAGGCAACAAAATGAAATGAAAAGCCAAGCATGAAAACAACCCAAAAAATTGTTTTTTAACGTTCTAGACAGGTACTTAGAAACACACCCACTGTATGGCCATCAACTTCCACCGTCAAGATGGAGATCGAGGAATAGCTTCCTCAGGACTGCAGCCCCCCCCCCTAATAACCAGTCACCACAGACTGCTTTGGAACTATGGAAAGTGAGCAAGGAGCTGCCAAGTGAGTGGGCACAAATATATGTATACCTGCCGCCATGGGCTGTATGGAAATCCTTAAATAGACTGCATGCTGGGGTAGGAAGATCTGAGAAAATGGGGTTTCCCCATAAAAGACATGCTGTGTGAATGAGGAGAGGAACAAACCATCTCACATATGCTACAGTGCACACGGTGACCCTCTACATGCACAATGGAAGATCTTATGTTGGCAAGGGAGAACGCTACTGAAGTGGCCCAGTATTGGGCGAATGATATCTAGTTTTAATCTTGTATTTTATTCTAAAATATATATTTGAGGTATGTATAAAATTATATTAATGTAGGTGCTTTTGATATGAATAAAGAAAGAAAGGTACTTTAAAAACCCATGGAAAGTCATAGGAGGGTAGGGGGCAAATGTAGCCAGATTTAACCCACACCCTCTGTTTTCCCTGTTCTTTATAGCAAGCTCTCTATATTGATATTAAATCTTATACCCATGCATTTAGACCTAGATCTTTCTATAGATAGGATATTAGATTTTACAGAGATGCATATAATATATACATCTAGATTGGACCGATCTCTCTCTAGATAGCTACATCCATATATAAACCTCTGCATGTAGTATGTATGCAGTATATTTGAAAAATAAGATACCTTTCCCTTTCAGGCTGGAATAATTCAATATGGCTAACAAAGTACAAAAATATGAACTATTAAAACATGTTATATTTTATAAAAAAAATAAAAACTATATTTTAAAATCAGCTACTGTATTGTCAAACTCTGTGCCGTGGCACATTGGTGTGCCATGAGTGGTATGCTGATATGCTGCATGAATTGGGGGAAGGGTCATTTATTTGGTCTATTAGGGTATGTGAGGCCCCCACCCAGGCTTGGAAGCACCACGTGCCTTATCAGTTGTCCAAAAACTGATGGCTTGCCTTTACAATTTTAGCACCTTTCAGTGTGCCTTGAGATGAAAAATCTTGATGCAGGGGCTAGATAAAGTGGATGAAGCAGTGGTTCTCAAAACTTTTTAGCAGCGGGCCACACTTTTTAGAGTAACTATCTATCTGGGACTCGCAGAAGTGTCATGGCCAGAAGCTGCTGCTTTCCTGAAAATGCAGCAATTAGCTGAGTTATTTCTCAGCCATTTTCTAATAGCAAAGTGGATCAGAAAGAAAGAAAAAAGACTACTTGCTGGACACAAGCAAACTACCTACACAGCCCTCCCCGTTTCCTGTATCCCATCTTCCCATTTTTTTATTTTATTAATACAATGAAAGCAAACAACAAAAAACAGATAAAGAAATAAATTTGAAATATATATTTGGGCTGTTCTGCTTTTTTATGGTTCTTGTCAATCACTTTAATGGTTTCTCATTTAATTTTAATTCTAATGTTATTTTAAAGGGTTTTTTAATTTTTGTAAACCACTTTGAATTTTAGAAAAGTGGTATATAAATCCAAATAAATAAAACAAAGTAAAGCAAGTTTCTTACAAAATATTAATCATTGATCATATTAAAAACTGTCTCTTAGACAGTTTCTTTCTTATTTAATGTTTTCTTAAATCTATCTTGTGTGCTCGCTGAGGTATTTGGTGGGCCACTGTGAGATGCAGGAAGCTGGACTACACGGTCCTTTGGTCTGATCCAGCGGGAATCTTCCGTCTGATATTCTTACACGCACACACAAACAAAGCGAACCAGAAACTAGGTTTTGGGATGTGGCGCTCCCACGTCGCCTCCCCACACCTGACGCCAACCCGGCGTGCACATCAAACCACCTTCACAGGCTCGTTCCGGCCGCCCATCCCCTCACTTTAAAGGGGAAGCAGGCCCTTTCCACCTCCCTCCCTTCACGTCCCTCCTCCCTCTCTTCCTCGAGCGGCTCCTGGAGACAGGCGCTGCCCAGTCGGGGGCCGGGCTGGGGCCGGGCCTGGTGAGCGAGCTCTGCCCCGGAAGTCGCTGCGGCCCAGCTGACAGGAGCGGCGCCGGCGGAGGCGCTGCTGGTGCCACAGCGAGCGAGCAGGAGGCCGGGCGAGCAAGCCCCAATATGGCGCTGCGGCCGGGCCTGGGAGCCGGGGGCGCCTCCGCCCCGGCCGGGTCGCCAGGGGTCGGCGCCCCAGCAGGCAGCTCCGGGGCGGCGGCGGGAGGCAGCCCCAGGCCTGCCAGGTAGGAAGCCGGGCGGGTAGCGGCGCCGCGCAGGAGGGGTGTGTGTGTGCGCGCGTTCCTTGGCAGGTGTCAGTGAGGGGGTTACCTGTGGCCTTGCCTGAGGTGACGCATCCGGGGGGGAGGGGGGACACGGTGGTGGCGACAGCGGCGGGCGCTTGTTCTTCGGGAGGGCTCGTGTTTGTTGGTCGCCGGAATTAGCGCGAGGAGGATTCTTCAATACCTAATGCTTAAATGGCACTGCCTGTATTCAGTGGGTCTAGTATTTCCTATTAAGAGCATTCTTCTTTTTAATCAGTGTTGGTACTAGAATTGGGAGCCGTATTATTGGGTTTTGGTAATGGTGGTGTTCCTATTTAGTTCTTTAAAAAAAGAAAAAAACTGATAATAGTTCTCCCCACCCCATTAATTTGTCTTATGACAGCATGGGAAGCTGAAGTCTGGGTGGTAAAATGTATTATTTTTAAGGGCCCTTTCTCCTTTTTTCTTTTTAAAGTTTGGGTTAACTGAGTGCGATTTATTTATTTATTTGCCTGCCTACCACTTTTTCTAAGCACCCAAAGCAGTGTATAACAAGACAAACACTGAAACTTCAAGATAAAATTAAACAGAAACTAATTAACCATTAAAACAACTCTAAAAAAATCACAAAATGATGTTTGCTGCTTTTTCCTCATATCTCTTGGTCACAGATTATGACCAAGAACTGGAACCTTGGTTGGAGCTGACAAAGAGAACAGGCTGTGCAAAGAGGCAATTATCAGTGAGCTCTTGGGAACAATATAAATGATCTGCAATCTGGGACTTTGTGTTTTATTCTTGTCAGATTTAATTGTGAGGGATCCTTGCAATATATACACTCCCCAACTCTAGTAAGTGTATTTGGGTCAACCTTCTTCCAGTCTACTCCTTTACAGAGAATAAGGTTGGCAGCTCAAAATCCCACAGACTTCAGTGGCATTAAAGCAACCTAATTGTTTACAGGATTGCAGGTTAAAAGACTCATTTGAGAGTTCTTGCCTTATGACCAATAAGTCTCAAATTCCTACACCAGGCTGCTCCCAAATCTAGCACAAACTCCTCTTGGCTTCACTCAAACCCATCTTTGCCTCTCTGCTTTCATATCTTAATACTCTTGCCTGCAGTCTTTGCTCTTCCATCTCTTATCACCTGGTCCTCCAAACTCTGCAATTTCTCCTTTGCTGCCCTTTTGCCTGAATTCCCTCCCAGAGCACTATGTGATGTCTACCCTCTTAGGGCTAGGCTATACAAATGCCTAAAAGCAAACAATGGAGGTGTTCTTCCTATGCCTCCGTTTTTCCTAACTATAGTCAGCAGAGTTGGGGGGGATTAGTTCCCGTCCAAATGGAGGCAGTCAGAGAGGGAAGTTCATTCTTGTCCAGTGTGCTGTTTTTATTCTGTTTTTATTATTTATTTACTCTGCTGGAATTGAGGTTTTATCTCAATGCATGCCCTATTTGTGTTCTCCTGTACTTTGGTCCTTCCTTCAAATCTCCCCTCAAAACTTCTGACATTTTGATGCTTTTGGCATCCATCGCCCCTTTACTGATTGCAACTGAACAATACACATACATGTGTGTGAAATAAATGTGCCTTTCTTCCTGTTTTCCTGCTATCAGGAAAAGGGTTTTCTGTTTTCTACCAGAGCCTATTGCAGATTAGCACATGGAATTTAATGCTGTTCCATATAATGAAAAATGCTGTTCCAGACTGTTCCACTCTTCGTTATCATCACCACCATCATCATATTTGAATTATGACTGACCAAGTTTCTGAATCATACACAATGTTTGAAGAGATAGATAGATAGATATAGACACACACACACACACACACACACACACACACACACACACACACACACGGTCTTGTTTCGGCTGTGATGTTTTAAAGTTGGGATCTAATTAGCAAGAGTGTGTTGGAGGTTTTTTCTTCCATCAAAGATGCTTATAAATAAGTCACTGCTATTCTAGAAAACTATGAATGTTTAATGATTTGGCCTTTATGTGCTTGCTGCACGAAATGGTAACTAGTGCTGCTTGGTTTGGTTATATTGTGCTTTGGATCAGGTTTATAAAAACAAATTTTCCACCTGGTAAAACCCGTATACCAGGCTGTCCTGCAGGACATTGGTTTATGTGCCATTTCAGCGGGGAGCTTTCAGTGTGAAGTGCAGGGTTGAATTAACATAATTTGAGCAAGCCATCTATAGATTGTTGATTAAACCTCTATGGCAGGATTCTTAATATTCAAGCTTTTTCAAATGTTTTCCTGTTCTTAGAAATCTTTGGCCACTGCTTTTAAGTCTTCAAAAGGCCAAAACTTCCTGACAGAGTATGTTACCTTTACAGTACCTTGTCAAAATGTTAGCCTTATACCCTATTCACTTTCAACAGAGAGGAATGTCATTGCAGGAACAGATGGTAGAAGAAATGCCCATTCTTGGCTTAGTGAATGGCTCAGGCCATTTTGGAATACAAGATACTGAGTTGGTGGGGAAAAATCAGATCAATGTACAGTAGTTCCATCTTAAGTGTCCTGATTGGAATCCTAACCTTCTATTTTCTGGTTGAGCCAGGGAAGAGAAAGAAGTAGGAGTATATCTTCGTATTGATGTTCCTGGGTCTCCTGTCTTACCCTGTTAAATGTAATCAAAAGTTTTAAAAACAAGTTATAACATAGGGTCACTGTTTCTTCTTTTCCGCCATGTTGAGCTTGGGGTCAGTAAATTCTGGCTGACAGCTGTTTCTTGAAGCTGTTACTAAACAGAGCCATTGAACATGACTTCCTTCTCTTCTATCAGGGAGAGGTTCCATCCTACTTTAAAGCTGGGATTTGTTCCGTGAAAGTTATACAGAAATGAGAAAATCTTTCTGATTTCTCTTTTCTTCCCAGCACAAAACATGAGCTATAGAAATGTAGCTCATGAGCTTTTGGTGTGTGCAGTGCTTGCCAGTTTTTACTTCTGTGGTGTAGTGGTTATAGGACTAGAACAATCAAGCTGAGATTCCTACTTGGCCATGAAACTTGCTGGGCCAGGCATGGTGCACTCAGCCTAACATATCTTGCGGTTTTCTTGGAAGGTTAAAATAGATTGGGGTGGTGGTGAGAACAACCAATCATGCTGTCCTGAACTTCTTGGAAGAAGGGCAGGAGATCACTGTAATAAATAGCCTTTATCACATAGTTCATATAAGAAATGGTGTTGGACCCTCATCCCCAGATTGAGATTTCTTTTTGCATTTGTGTTTCTTAAATATTTGTACCATTGTTCAGATTGGTAACTTGTGATTTCACCCCCACCCCTTCTGTTTCAGCTTCATGTTTCCTGTAGCCGGTGGTCTTGGCCCTCAGGGTATGTAAAAGCTCTGAAGAGTGTCTAACGTAATGAGGAAAATTTTAAGTTAGATACACCATGACTGAATATTTTTTGTGAGCTTCAGAATTGCAAGTACTAAATGCATATCTTTTTGGTTTGGTTTTTCTCTGCTATGTGTAAAATGATGATTGAAGGATGCTAAAACCTGACCTGAGATGTGTTGGTGGAAGTCTAAAACTCTGTAATGCCCTTGTATTTCTACCGTAAGGCTGCTGTTCCCCAGGGCTTTTTGGAGAAAAGCCAGAACATAGCATTAATTATGGTTAAGGATTGTATCAGCAGCACTACCATTAACCAAGGTTACTGGTTACCAGGAAACTGTTTTAAACTTTGTTTTCCAGATGGGAGGGGGGGCAGAATTTATGTCATGTCAGAGGGAAAGAGGTGGGGAAGGAGTGTGCAATTTGTGGTCTGTTCCCACTGCCTTAATCAGAGTCACTGCCATATTATAAGGGCCCTTGTCAGACTGCCCTTCATGCACCCTGCTTATCTGGATGAGCTCCAAGAGAAAGGACTCCACCATTGCCTCTCAAACAGTTATGAACATAGAGGTAGTCTCAGGGATCAGCATGTGGATCCTGAGGACCTTGGTCCTCAGAAGCTGCCTGACATCAACCTGCTTTAACCATGGTCCATTAACAGATGGACCACATTGTCTCAGCCATGCCTGAGAGATACATACTTGTCATTGCATTTACTGTAAATTAAAGCCAACAAAAATCCCAACCAGTCTTTCATGTTCTGGTGTAGGTATGATCTCCATGCAACAGCAGGGCTTCCCCTTGGTGTCCGTTATGCAGCCCAACATGCAGGGCATGATGGGGATGAATTACGGCTCTCAAATGACTCCCGGAGCTATGACCATGCAGGTTTGGAACTAATGCTCATGTTTGATCAATGTGAAATGGTGGTTGTGTGCTAGGAAAGAATGGCAGTAGCTGATCTTGGCAAGAGGAGGGAGTAGCATCAAATCTTGCCATGCTAGGATTCTCTTCTTGAGTTAAATCCCTGTGCTGGCTTCTTCTCCTGCACAAACTGCTCATGATTACCTTCAAAGCCCTCCTTAACCTTGCCTCTTGTTATTTCTATGCTTTTATTCTCCTGCTTGTGACCTTGCTCCACCACCCACAAAGGTCTCCTGCTCTCTCAGATGTCCTTTCTCCCTTACTGCTCCTTATGTGTGGGTCTGCCTCCTGGAACACCTGCATGTTACTTACTCTCTGACTTACTCAAATTGTCCTTAAGGCCCACCTTTTTAATGAAGCCTGTGACACAACAACTTAGTTGCCATATCTTACTGTAACTGTATTTTATTTACACATCTTGATTGTAAGCCACTCAGGACAGGAGACTTATCTCATTCTTTGTGTAAAGCATCAAGTACAGGACCAGTGCTAAAATTATCAAAATGAGTATTGTGTTTTTATTTGTATTCTGCTCTTTTTCCAAGATTGAGGAAAAAAGCTGCCCTCTGAGGCTCCCTGAGTTAGGCACAACTTCGTGCCACAGTACTTCTTTCACAAAACATTCTATTTATGGCAGACCCTAATGTCCCATAAATATACCCCTAACGATTGGGTGGTGTTGGCAAGGGTGACAGGAAGTCCCTATACAATGTGTAAGGAATGTCTGTTCCTTGAACTTCATAGGATAAAAGTTAAACTTACACTATTTTTACAGAAAAATCTCCTAAGTAGGCCAGAAATTTCTGTAATTTTTCATATTGTTAAAAATACGTATCCATAAGATAAGGTGCTAGTAATTCTAAATCAAAGGGTTCCTTACATGGTTTTCAGGGCTGGCCTGTTCATGAGGACAACTGAAGCAATTAAATCACCTCAGGCAGCAGATTGGTGGGGAGTGCCCATCTCTGTTTGCCAGTTTTCCTCCACTGCTTCTCCTTTCACTTTGTGGCTTAGAAAAGGGACAAGGGGATGTGCAGGGGAGGAAATTATGGAGCTAGAACATTGAAGGGTGGGAGGTGGCATTTAGCCTAAGGAGATCTTGGGTTGGCCCTATTTGTTGCACTTATGCACCACGTGGTGTAGCAGTCATAGCTTTTTGACAACAGAGTAAATTTTTTATCGGAATAAATAACTGTTGAAGAATAATGGGCACTTATCCCTAAGTGAGGAGATCTATTTACCATTTATGGTAAATGGGCTGCAAACACTTCCTGTCAATCTGCTTTTAGTATGCACATCCTTTTCTGGGCTACTGCTGTGGCCATTCTCTGCTCTGGAAATGAGGAACATAGTCTCCAGTATCTCAACACTTTTTAGGGGAGGGGATTGCAAGTCATACTCCACTGAGCAGCTGCTTCAGCAACCCTCCTGTCCCTGGATACCCGCTCCTTCCTAGCTTTTTTTTTTTTAAAGTAAGCATGGAAATAGAGTATGAGAGGACAAAACTTTTTGCAAAATCCCTGAGTCTAGTGTTGGAATTGCTGGTGTTTTCATTGTCTTGACAACATCCCAGAGGTTGTCCCACTCCAGAAGAATTTCTACCTGGCCTTACTAGTCAATCCCACTTAATCTGTCTTGGGTAATTGGTAAGAGTCTGGAGCAATGCTCACATTGGAATGGGCAAATAATGCTGTTAGACTTTTGAATAATTGAGGGAATTTGGTTAAAGTACAGTGGTTAACAATTGCCTTGTGCCTGTGGTCTCATTGCATAACATCATTTCATATGTGAATGTTGTTGCAGGGTGGCATGCCTATGGGTCCAATGCCAGCAGCTGGAATGCCATACATGGGGCAGGCTTCCTTCTTAGGAATGCGCCCCACAGCTCCTCAGTACACCTCTGACATGCGGAAACAGTTTGTTGAAGAACAGCAGTAAGTGAAATTTGGCTTTCTGTCCAGCCTGGGGTGAAGATGAAAAGAATTACCATTTCATCAGCTGCCTCTGCCAATTTAATGTTTAATCTTGAGTTGGGAAGCAGGCCACAGAGCTCTCTGTATTCCCAATGTATTGTATGTGAACTCTGGTTGGGGGAACTCCAGAATGTCTGGTTTAGGTCTGCCTACCCTTGCAAACAGAATAAGGTGAGAAATGGACTATATCACTTCACACTACAGGAGGTCTGCTGCATATATGTTTTAACTATAGAGTAGTGAGCTAGCCATGATTTATTGTCTTAAACCTGATTAGGATTCCAAACCTACTTTGAGAGCATGGTTTAACTTGCTAAGCAAAGCCCTATCCCTGTTATGAGATACTAGTGAGACTTGCTTGCCCCCAGTAAGCAGAGAGATCAGACACTTCCATAGCCCTAGTTTGCCTGGTGTGGCCATAAAGCTTAATGAGGATGATTGTAGGTAGAGTAGCTTGCAATGACACAAAACCATAGCTTCACATTTAGGTTTATAGCCAGTACTTTACAGGGGCTTGGATGTACTAGAATTTGTTTGCTTTGCTTCCTCAGTGAAGTGTCTGTCCACATTGGGCCTAAATGCTATTTTAAAGTTGTCCTGGTTTGTATCTTGTCGCAGAAAAAGGTTTGAACACCAGCAGAAGTTTTTGGAAGAAGAAAGAAAAAGACGTCAATTTGAAGAGCAGAAACAAAAACTAAGACTTTTAAGTAGTGTTAAACCAAAGGTACATTATGAGTAGTGTTTCAATGGCATCCTGTTAGATTTTACTGGATGAAAAACTATTCTGTGGAGAAAATTAAAGCTGCTGAAAAATTTTAATGAGTAAACTTAGTACAAAAAATTGCAGTAGTCTCTCTAGCATATTGCAAAGCATCAACAAAAACAGAATAGTGATTGAGACACCTTTTTCCTGGATAAAATATGTCTCCCTGCTTTGGCTGGCATCTCTACAATGAAGTTCCTTAATTTTTTTGGGTGGTGGTACAAGAGTTGCCAGCTTTCTGCCTATGCTGCCTCAACCAGTAAAACATGTGCTGAGTTTTCAACCAAACTGGTACATTCTGTTAGAGCTGTTTTGAAGTAGGTCATCATTTTGTCTTTCAGACAGGTGAGAAAAGCAGAGATGATGCACTGGAAGCTATTAAAGGAAATCTGGATGGGTTTTCTAGAGAGGCAAAACTGCACCCTACGCCAACATCGCATCCAAAAAATGCAGGTATTATTTTTTTTTTCCTGTAGAAGATGGAAAAAGTATCTCTAACTTGCAATCATATGCATGTCTCATCAAGCAGAAGGTCAGTCTCATTGTGTTCAGTGGGACTTACACTCAGAAAAATGTGTACAGGCATGCCCTGGTATCCACAGGGGTTCCGTTCTGGACTCCACTGCGGATACTTGAAACTGGGGATGCCTTTTTAAAGGTAGGGGTACATCAATGGTTTTGCTGTAACAAGGTTAAAAAATTGGTCTAATGTTCCCCTATCTTTTTAATAGGCATCCCGGTATCCATGGATAACTAAAACCGTGGATACCGAATTGGGATACTGGGGCACACCTGTATAGGATTGTAGCCATAATTAATGTTGCTCCAAGATAATATTTAGAGATGGACCTCCTTAAGGCACAGTCTAACTAAAGCTAAGCGCTGTAAATTTCCATTGATTTTAATTGGGAAAGGTTTAAGAATGTGCTTAACATGGACTGAATGGTGGCCATGTTGTGTTATGGTGAAAGTCATAAAATTGGTAAATGGTAATCTTTAAGATTTTTGGAAGATCGCAGCAAATTTCGAACATTCTAATGTTTACCATGTTGTACATGGTATATATGAATGCTACCTGTTTTGCTCTAGTACAGTGTTCTCTCAAACTATGGTTCAAACTATGGTATGCTATCCCTGGTTCTATTCTTTATGGTCCCTGAACCTTCAGTAAAAACAAGGGAAGAAACTGCTGAATAGCCAGAATCTGCATGTGATGTGTCCTCCTCTGTTCATTTTAAGCTTAAAAACAGATTAACTTTTTAGTAGATGCTAGAGCACTTCAATTACAGAGTGCTTGGGAAGTTTGGATTCAAACATTTAATATTCCACCAACTAACAAAGTTAGTTTATTCCACTAATAAAGTTCACAAGCTTACAAATAGCAAAATGCAGAAAACACTACTTGTAGAAACAATAAACTAGTGTAAAACAGCAGGTGCAAAATTTGCTACAACTCAGCTTTCTTGAATTAGAAACATTTTTAATGGGCATTCAAAGGATAAAAGGGAACCTTTCTAGGTAAAGAGCTACCCAGTGATGCTGTCACCAGACAGAAGGCCTTTGCCCAGGTAGCATCCTGGTGCTCTTAATAGGGTGAGGGCACCCTGTGCACAGCCTCTCAAGGCACTAAAGCAAAGTGGTGGGGGAAAGGGGACATCCAAGAGGAAGTGCTTTGTGGTTTCTCTCAGCTGCTCAAGAGGCAAAACACATTTCTGTATACACTATACTGGAAAGCAGCTTGCATCTTCAGCAGTGGCTGTAGTGGAAATAATGAATGATGAATCCAGCTATATAAGTTTTCATCATCGTTCTCCCCATCCCATGCTCCATGAGTGCTGATACCTTCATAGGACAAGTACAGTAATTGAGCGATACAGTATTTGGGTGTTTTTTTCCCATTCAGAAGCTTCTCTAGAACCTCCCGAGAGGAAGGCCACAAATAACAAGCAACCCAGTACAGTAGTCCTTGGTACAACAGAGTTTAAAGAACTGCTGTTCTAGCATACCAAACCACACTATTTGTAACAAAGTAGCATAAAGCAAATATATTTTGTCTCCATTGGGAATTGCCACTTCTTAGTTTTCTTGGCAAAAAGGTTTATTGTTTTCCTCATTGGTTTCCATTATGTGTGTGTTTGTATGTGTTCATTCCATTTTGCAGATCATCCCAAATCATCTCATTCTACTGTGTCTGTCTCCCAAACCCCTGCTTTTCTTGATGACGACGAATTTAGTGACTTTATACAGGGACCTGTTGAACCCCCGACATTTATGCCTCCAACCTCTTTCCAGCCTTTTCAGTCTTGCCATCCTTCTTCTCAGGCTGGGCAACGCCTTTCAGAGAAGGCTGTAGCCCAGCCTCATCCTCCTGTCCAGATTCCAGTGTCTTCCATCCACCATGGTCCCATTGGGCAGGTTCCTTATTTCTCTACTACTCCAGCTTCACAAAACACTCAAGAAACAGGTAACATACCATATCTTTGATGGCAGAATGGGGCACCTCAGTTCCGAATGTGGGAACATAACCCCAGCTTGATAAATGTCTTCAAATCAAAAACTTTGGGAGGAAGGTGGGTAATTGGCATAGTATTTTAATAAATTTCTGCTAATTTGGATGGTGTGAGGAAATTTCAGATTTGTTCAGTGTTGGGGCTGAGGAGGGAAAGGAACTGGTGAGCAGTGGAAACATTACTATGATGAGACTAGGGGCATGATCTCTCAGCCATGGTTGAGAGATCAGAAGCAACTTTTGGAGGTGGGGTTGTGAGTGTGTGCATGCTCCTCCCTCCCCTAGCACACATGCCCATTTTTTGGAGTTTCTCTTTTTGCTGCTGTTCTTGAGAAGATAAGGAATGGTAGATTTCCTTCCAAGCAGTGGGAGATTCACTGTTCACTTTCTTCCTTGCACCAGTGCATATGAAAGGAGACAGATTCCCCTCAAGCCCCTGTACATGCCAGAGGACTTAATGGAGGGGAGGCAAGTGGGAATGGGTTTGTGGTGACCACAAATAGTGGCTAGCTAATAGGCCAAACCAATATTTGTGGGTGCCTAGTTTTAGTTGCAGTTGACTGTGCCAACAGTTAGCTACAATTAAGGCTCATGGAGAAAGACAGACAGGAACTGAAGAGACAGACGGCGATGTTGCAGTCTGAGTCCAATTTCTAAAGCATGGGTAATTGTTTTGAGAATATTATGTCTGCACTGGCCATGAATGCATGGCTGATGGTGCACTAACAAGAATGCACAATGACATGTCTCTCTTCCTGTGGGGTAGACGTGGCAATAAGTCAAAGCAGTTGAACCGAGTGCAAATAATTCCTGCTTCTGTTTATCCAGGCCTTCCCTTTGAAGAAAAGCCTTTACCATCTTGCAGGCTGAACGAGTTTGAGCACACTCAAATCAAACTTAAAGCACCTGAAGTTGAGTTCAGTGCCAAGGCCCCGACTGTAACCCGGACAGGTTTCGAGTTAACAGCCAATAACAGGGAGCCCCTTGGGGCACTTGCAAATGGCACCCCCAGTCCAGAGGCAGACAAAGCTTCAGACAAAAACCTGTCAGTGGAGGAGTGTGGTGAGCAAATCGTACCTTTGCCAAAGCATCTGCTCAACTACTGCTTGAACATTGCTAACCCCTTAACATGAATGCTGAGCAACTTTGCTCTGAATCCCTGCTTGAGTAACAGCAGCTGAAGCTGTTCTCCTGTCTTGTACATAACACCAGCAAGATCTTGTTCTGACCTTTTTTGATTATGACTTTAAAGGATAGAAACCTAACAATTGTCTTGAATAAATCCAATTCTGTTTATGTGAGAACTTGTCTTATTTTCAGCAAATCATTGTTTCAGTCATGCATGCTTTCTCTTGATTCTTGTTGTAATTATTGATAACCTTGCGGGATGGGGAGAATACATATTCTACCTTCTAAAAGGAAGAAAAAACATATACCCTGTGGTGTTGAAGTTGATTGGAGATGCATGCAGGAGAGGTGAAGAAAGGACTTTCCACAAGGCATAATTAAATCAGAATTCGTTTCTGCAACACACAAGGGCCAACAGATATTGGTGGTGTATGTTGAAGTTTGCAGTGGGCTATAAGAAACTGTATTCTTTCTTAGGTCTATAGGTTTGCTATGATATAGCTAAGATACTAGTGGATCATTTAGACTGTGGGCTATCTTTAAATGAACAAATAAACTGCAACCATTACACATGAGTTGCTAGATTCTCCCTCCTCCACAGTGGTAGCCAAGGCCTTCATTTGTAAACTGTCTTCTGTTTTCATTCCCATTGAAAAGTGGTTGAAAATCTCTACCATGAATCCATCTGGAGGCTCTGAGGACCAGTGTGAGTTTTCCCTAGGCAGACTATCTCCTTTCCTCTAGCAACAAATTGTTCTGAGGTAGAAATGGTGAGGGAAAGCTATAGCCTTAATTAAGAGCAATTTGAAAGAGATGAACTCCTGCATTTTATTAATTGCCCATTTTTTTTGGAAATTAGTCCTAAGAGTTCAATCCCAATAGACATGGCAGAAGCTCTGCTGTGTATGGCGTGTTTGGACCTGTGACTAGTAGCAGGGTTGTGGGGAGTCTCTCCATAAAGTTGTATATGTCTCTTTTTGAACCAGGAGTGTACAGGTTTCCCAAACTGCTTGTAGCTAGCAGATTCTATCTTTGAAATGGGATAATGGAAATGTTTCAGAGCAGTCATTTACTGCAGATATTTCCTAAGCATTCAGTAGTCTCCTTTTTTGTTTTTAGGTGTTGGAGTGTTTCCTTCACAGGATCCGATCCAGCAGATGATGCCACCGTGGATCTACAATGATAGCTTAGTTCCAGGTAAGATTGTTAAGAATCATTTATTAAATGCCTAGAGCAATCTTGGCACTGTAGAAAGATTAAAGCACAATGTAAGCTCTTCCCATAGGCTCACACTCTAATAGACACACTACAAAAGGATAAAAGAAGTCAAACAAGGCAATTCAAGTCCCAGCGCTTTCAAGTTGCAACTGACCAAGAGGTATTGCTGACCCAAGAGGCACGGTTGTAGTTCAAGTGGCAGAGCACCTCCATTGCATACAGAAGGTCTCAGCCTCAATTTCCAGATAGGAAAGATGGCAAAATGTCTGTCTAAAACGCTGGAGAGCTGCTGCCAGTCAGTATAGACACTGATCTAGATGGACTGATGATCTGACTTAGTAAGGCAGCTTTCTATGTTCAGTTCTGGGAAGAGAAAACTTAAATGATAGCTGGTCCCAGTCAGGTCAGTGGAGGGGACCTGCTTTTTTATTTCTCCTTGCTTCCAGATGGAGCTCAATGGCAGGTGGGCTTAGGGTGTGTACCCTTCTCTTTGCTGCTGCCGCCAGGTGAAAAGATTGTTGAAGGAAGCAGTTCTGGGAGCCAGTGGTGGAATTCAGCCAGTTCTCACCAGTTCTGCAGAACCGGTTGCTAATTTATTGATATATAAAAAGTAGTGCTGTAGTAAGAAGCAGTACAAAGAAAGGACATAGAACCGGTTGTTAATTTATTTGAATCCCACCACTGGTAGGAGCCCATTAGCAGTTCAGTGATGGTAAAGCTCCTCCACAGAAATTGTCTTATGATAGTTGTCATATCAATGTTAGGAGCTTCTCTCCCGATTTCTTGTAATTAAACCAGCTCATTTCTTAAGTTTCTTGTCTTTGTGCATGCTGGAGACATGGTAAGCAGAGAATTAAGTGCTGTGATAAATATTGGTAAGGCAGTTCAGAATTTTAAACTAGGTCCTGCTGCTAAGGGTATACCTCTTACATGAAATGAAAGAACAAAAGCCATTTCTTCAGAAGCATGTTGTGAAGTGTATCAAAGGTAACTCTTTCCCTGTTGGATTCTACACGTGTTTCTGTTTTGCTTAACAATGGATAGTTCCCCCGCCTTGTGGAGCAGTCAGAGTGCTTCTGTTCAGGTTCAAAGTGCCTGTTCGTAAAGCAAATTCTTACATTGTGGTATCAAGAAGAACAGGCACAAGTCAGGGATAAGAATAAAAAAATTATTTCCAAACATATATTTGTATTAATTGTTAGGCTTGTAAATTTATCTTTCTCCCAAGTCTGTAATTTTTATCCACCATTCTTCCATCTCTAATTTTTGGTAATTTATTTCAATATTATAATACTGTACTCTCTCTGCACGTATCCTTTAATGAAATAAGAACTAGAACTCACTTCATTAGAAGCACAAAATGTTATCCTATATATGAGGATACAGAAATAGGAAAACATGTCAAGAAAATTGAAATCTCTGTGCAGTTCCTACTTTTGCATCGAAACAGATTATTTCCTGCTGACACACTTATCCTCTGATCAGAAAATAAGCTGCTAATTTCTAAGTACATGGTGTTCAGCCCTCTTGACCAACCATTTCCTTTTTTCCCTAGACCTCTACAAGAAAATTTTGGAAACCACCGTAACACCTGCTGGGATAGACACAGGCAAACTGTATCCCATTCTGATGTCATCTGCACTTCCCAGAGAGACTCTTGGACAAATATGGGCCTTAGCAAATCGCACCACACCTGGAAAGCTGACAAAAGAAGAACTATACACTGTTCTTGCAATGATAGCAGTAACTCAGGTAGGAGGGACTTAGAATGTTGAGGTAGTACTGGTGGGAGAAATTAGTTCTTATCTCTGTTTTTGTTCATAGAATATTGCACATGAATGCTTATGTTAAGGGTTGGACTAGATACTGTACTAGGATTCCTCCATAGACAATGGAGGCCTGCTGTAGGCTGCTACAAATCAGTGTTGCAATTGAAAAAATCAGTGGTTTTAAACTGACTCTCTTTCGTCCTTGCAGAGAGGAGTTCCTGCAATGAATGTGGATGTTTTAAACCAGTTTCCATCTGCCCCAATCCCTACATTAAGTGGGTTTCCCATGGCAATCCCTGTCACAGTGAGCCAACAACCTATGATGTCTGCTGGGCCTCCGGTTTCCATGCCTCTTAGCATAGGGTCCTCAGTCATGGGGATCAGTATGACCGCACCAGTGAGTGGAGCTGCAACACAGGCTTCTGGCAGTTTCATTCATGCGTATTCTGCAAACCAGGTTTGTGCTGTCTTGATTCAATAATAATCTAGCTCTTTCCTTGAAGCAAGTTCAGGGCAGCTTGTTCTTCTTAGCTACTTGGAAACAATTCAAAGTGTTCTTAAATGTGCCTAGTTTAAAAGCCTACTGAGCATGCAGCTGATTGTAGAAGTGCTTTCTGTGGTCTCTGCTTCAAAACTGCAGGCAGACCCATGAATTTGGGGGGACACCCCCAAATTTTTTTATTTTTGTAGTGGCTCTTGTAGCATGTTTCTTGTTTAGACATTCTTGCTGAACTCAAGACACGAATGTGCAGACAACCAGCCTGCACAGTAGAGCATGATTAACAAGAAGCAAGACAGTTCCTGCTTCTTGTTAGTCTCTCTGTAGCATGCAGGCTGGTTGCCTGCACACTCGGGTCTTCAGTTCAGCAAGACTGTTTAAGCAAGAAACACTCGTGGTGCAAGCACTACTATGGAAATAAAAAGGTACCATAATGGGCGCATGAGGTCACTATATAGTTTCCCCACCCATATCTGGGGGGTGGGGTGGCGGGAGAGAATTGAACCCCTATGGATATGGGGCCCTGCTTATATTCCGACAAGACGTGGGTATTTAATTCTGTTGACACTAGTGTTCCTTCTTATCTTGTTGTTTTGAATTGTGCAGCATCATTGGGTAGATCTTAGAGTGTACAGTGTGAAAAAGGCTGTGCATGGCAATAATTCAGACTGTGTGCCAGGGCCCATAGAAGAAACAAACCCTATTCAGGCATCATGTCTGAACACACAGTATGTGAGGCAAACATCCATTATCCTTAAACCTTTCCAAGTTTGTCATCCGTTTGCAAAGGACAGCACCAAACACAGGTGTGAGTTCATCCATGTGGTATCAAACACTGTACCGTTTCCCACAAATTGCACTCCTTATGAAGGACCCTTCCCCATGTTTGGTGCTGCTGTCTGCAGAAACATGCAGGAAAGGCTGAGAGATGTAGCCAGTTGATTTATTGGCATGGTTAGCTGAAATGCTCCTGTTTTTGTCTCCGTGTTCAGTGAACTCTGGGAGAGCAACATCTGAAGAAGGTTACAATTGATAATTACAGTATCCTATGAATCCTTTAATAGCACCCACACAGAAGTTGCCAGCTCTCTGTGCATGAGTTGCTGCTCTGGCCTTGTCTCTGTCCAGTCAGCCTCCTGTGAGGATGAGTCATTTGCCATGTGTCTGTGTTGGGTTGAAATAGATCATTCCATCATTCTTGATGCAGGTACTGTATATGCTGAAAGGACTCGCTCTCAACAGAGCTGCACATTTAATTAACACAGCGGTGGACTGCTTCTCTTCTGAGCTTCTCTTTTGAATGAGAAGGCGGGCAGGCCCTAATTGCAATCATGCAGAAACTCAGCAAGTTGTCACTCCTGAAGGCAGACAAATATTTAACCTATAGAGCTCTGTTAGAGCACATCTAACAAGGCCTGGGGAAAAAAACAGAAAAATTAGGGGAAAACTTTTTTTTTCCCTTGAAGCCTTTTTGTTTTTTCCCAAAAAATTGAAAAAAGAAAAAAATTGCAGAAGCAGAGACTGATACTGATAATTACAGCTCAGAAAATGATTCTGATTAAATTTCATGCCCATTCATTGAAACTTAGTCCCACTCCCTTCTATACACTTCCCTCCTCTTCAGTTCTTTTTATGAGAATGGTTTTTTTTTATTTTCATGTAATACTGTGGAGAGGAAATATGAATAATTGGTATTTCTGGATTTTTAAATTGTTTTTGTAGAGGTTTTTTGTCTGTTCCACATAAACTGGTAAACAGTTCAGGAGATTGTTGCGCCATTTGTTACAATTACAAATAAATATTATAAAGTAAATTCTGTTTGTAATAATTGTTTGGATAAACTATATTTTTAATATGCTAGTTGTAATATTTTATGCCAAGTCAAATTATCCATAGTCATATTTTATATTCCTAAAGTCAACTTTCCAGATGACTTTCAATCTGGAAAAGAAAAAAAAGTGCTAATGTTGCTTTTTTCAATTTTTTTTTGGGGTGGTGGTGGTGGAAAAAACCTAGGTTTTTTCCCGAGCTTCAAAATTTCTGGAAATTTTACATCTCTAAGCTCTGTATATGCTTGGGGTGTAGAAGTTCCAGGTTTAATTCAGAAAAAGTTATTGGAAGTAGGGAACTTACACACCATAGCAAGTGTTAACTGTGCTTGCCCTGAAAAGAATCTTTTGTTCTTGTATTAACTAGGCATCCAAACCAGATGATGATGACTTTCAGGATTTCCAAGATGCTTCCAAGTCAGGGGGGCTTGATGATACTTTTACAGATTTCCAAGGGGAGATTCCTGGATCTACCAAGACAACCAGTGCACAACACCGAAGCAGGTACCAAATCTTAAGTGATAACATTTATTAGAGGTGGTATTGTGAGGTGTGCATTTTTTAAAATCTCCCGTTCATGAGATATTGCAGCAGTTAACATACACAAATAAAGCTGTACAGAATTGGTTGAGGTGTAGATCAGGATTTCAGAAACTCTTGTTAAGCACACCGGTGTCTTTTTTTAAAAAATTAAAATAAGGAATACTCCTGAGAGTTCTATAGTCCCTTGCAGAGTAGGTTACCAGTTGAAATCTCTACATTATTGAAATGAATACTGTTGCTGGCAGGGATCCTTGAATTTTGGCTGACTTCAGCAGCCAGTGAAAATTTCTGCTCATCATTGACCTTGCTCTTTCCCTGAGAGGGATGGATAAGGTCTTGATAGTGATTTTATGAAGCCCAGAATGACTGCAGGGTCAAGCTTGGCCCTCCTCGGCAGATCCTGGTGTGGTGAGCAGAGTTCAAAGACAATCTAAAAGCGGAAAAAATTTCCTCTCCTTTCTGGGCCTTTCCCTGATGCAGAGGTCCGTGGAATCCCCCTCTTCCAGATGGGAGAAGGGTGTGGAGATTTTCTTCAGGTAAAAAACGTGCTTGTAAGTAGCAAGCTCACAAATACCTTTTATGGAGTACTGGTTGTCCTTGGTATCTCAGTTGCTGAAAGCAAAATAATAATAATCCCAAGAAATTGCTATGAGCCAGCAGGCTAATTATAGGAGCAAAGTGAGAGTTGTGGTAGAAAACTCTTTCACATGTCATCTGGGAATCGGGCTATAAGGTCTACATCCTCTCTGGAATTGTTTAATTGTGTTCCATTTGTGGTGCTGGAAGAGGACAGTTTCCAATTCTACCGATGTTGACAATAATACACCCAGTGTGAAATTGAATACTATTTCTATAAATGCTCTCTCAATTTGTGTACGGCTCTTTCTGTCTACAGTCTTCATGGATTCCCATTAGTGTACATCTGTGAAATGCTCAACCTGTCAAGGCTTGTAGGCCACTGATAAGGATATTTAAAATGACTGAGGAAGAGTCTTCTAGTGCAATGTTTTTAAAGAGGGAGCAATCCCCACAAATCCACATTTTCAGTAGACGTTATATTTGGTAGCAAGGGCTTGGGGCTAACAGCAACAGCAAAAATACTTGTTTAATGTTCAGGCTGCTGTCTAGAGCTGTTGTAGTTTGATAAGAAAAAGAAGAAAAGCTAATCTATTGTGCTTTTACTCTGCCAAGAATTACAAGCATAGACTTGGTTTGTTTAGTAAAAGCAGTCAGTCCCATTGAGCTCAACGGAAGTTACCCTATTATTTGAGTTGAAGATCATGGTGTTTGTCACTTAATCAGTTTAATTTGTTGATCAAAAACCACCCGATCAGTTTCAAAAGGAGTACTCCTGGGAGTTCTATAGTCTCTTGCAGAGTAGGTTACCAGTTTTGAGCCCATTCTTATCCCTTACTGTGTTATAGTATGCAGCTGCAGTAAAAAGGCTGCTAGCAGCACTTTCCACATGTCTGCAGTCAGTTTACAGCAGCGGAATACTGTTCTACTTCTGTAAATCATGGGATAGGACTGGGCCATCAGTTAATTGGGTAACAGATTCTAGTTTTAAATGTGTTTGGATGTTACAAATGATCAATATTTAAACAATACCCTCTCTCCTACCAGGATACTTAACAGTATTGACAAAAAAAACATAAAATAAAAAAGAGCAGCATACAACTTGTGTTGCTTTTCCAATACAACCTGTCTTTTTAAAAAGTAAAAATATTTACCAGGTTGTCTGTGTACAGTGCTCGTTCCATTTAAAAAGCTAACAAGGAGAAACGAAGTGCCCCCCCCCAAAAAAAAACTGGATTTCCCTGGCCTGCGGAGAGATGTCTGGTATGGTTTTAATATCTCGACTAGAGCAAGATTCCAAATCCAATCCCCGCCATCAGGGGCTGGCAACCTTCTTCTGCATAGGGGTTTGAATGCATGTGTGTTTGATATACATGAGCAGGCCTCCCAACTAGACCATAGAACAGTGGTATTCAAACTTTTTAGACCGGGACCCACTTGTTAGAATAGCATTTGTGTCAGGATTCAGCAGAAATTAGCCTGGAAGTGATGCTGTGGCAGGAAGTGGCATCATCAAGCAGGAAGTGCTATGCCACTTCTGAAATGTAAATTGACATTCTTGGACTGCAGCAGTTGTACAACCATGAAACATCCCTGACAGAAAGCAAGAGTAGGACAAAATATGTAAAAGCACTGAACTAAAAATGAAATTTTTAAAAACCCTCACTTAATACTTCAAACTGTTAAAACTCACAAAAGGAATATAACAAGAATAAGGTCTGCCGTTTCCAAGATGGCTGCTCCCAGTTTTCCATGACCCACCTGACATCAGCTCACACCCCATCAAGTGGGTCCTGACCCACAGTTTGAATAACACTGCCATAGAAGTAAGAAACAAGAGATGGCGAGATACGAAGAAATGCATGGCCAGACAGAGAATGATGATCCAAAGGATTATAATCTTGAGTCTTCTTTAGGACCTTGTGTGCCAGATGTATGTCATTTTGGGTCTATGAGACAGATGATTTCAGGTGGCAGTTGCCTACCCTTGATCTAGATACAGAAAAAGAGAATTGAAAATGTCAGTAATGCACAATTTCTTGTCTAGCTGCAACAATAGAAACATTCAAATCTTTATGTGGATAAGCAGCGCATTTTTAAACATATAAAGATATTTCGCCGTTGTAGAGGCATTTTTCCTGCTCATATCAGAGTGCCTCTCTAAGATAGTGTCCTTTTTTCCTTCAGAAATATTGTTTTCATGCTTAGTCCAGTGCAGACAGTTGTTTATCAGCTGCCTAAAACTCATTTGATTATCATCACAATCTTATGCCAGCTGATGCAAATGTGTCCCACAGATTTCAGTGATACTTACTCCCTAGTAAATGTGAATAGAATTGTGGCTGAAGGTTTGGGAAGCAACTCTAATTTGCATCTTCAAAGAGCTGTTTGCACAATTACAGGTGGGCCCCAGTATCTACAGATTCTGTATCCATGGTTTCAATTATCCATGGTTCAGGGCTCTCCCCTTGCCTTTATTCTTATACTAGCTTTATGGTACCCGGCGTTGCCCGGGTAACAAATGTCATCGGAACTGTCAGCAATCACCTTAGTGACCCTAAAACTGTGGATTTGACAGTAATGTCAGTCATTTTGGACGTTTTGTTTCGCACCCCTTCTCACCCCTCCCCACTCTGAGGGGGGCCGAACCGGGACTCAAATGGCGTCGGGAGTGTCGCCATTCGTCCCGGCGACTCCGGAAACTACGGATTCGACGCCATTTTGACCGTTTTCACGCAGGGCCCCCTGCGCACCACCACCCCTGGGGGCACTAGGGGGGCCTGACCCCCACAGTGTGTGTTGTCAGGCCGCAAGGCATGTGCGAACCGAGTTTGGTGTGCATCGCTCCAGGCATTCCAGCAGGGCATGGCGGACGTTTTGTTACGCACTCCTTCTCTCCCCCCCACACCGAGGGGGGCCCACACCCGGACTGCAATGTCATCGGGAGCGTCACCACTCATCTCGGCGACCCCAGAAACTACAGAATCGATGCTGATTTTGGCCATTTTCGACCGTTTTCACGCGCCCCCCGCGTACCCCCACCCCTGGGGGCGCTAGGGGGCATGACCCTCGCAGCATTTGTTCCCAGGCCGCAAGGCATGCGTGTGCCGAGTTTGGTGCCAATCGCTCCAGGCGTTGCGGAGCCTATGCGGAATATACGTACGTACATACGTTCTTCTTTATATAGATAGATTGGGTTGCTAAGAAACCTTCTTGCTTGGGAAAGGGGAGAACCCTATACTTAACATAAGGTTCCCTCTTATCCTGCGGTTTCAGGTATCCACGGTGAAGCAATGAACCTATCCCCAGCAGATACCGGGGCATGCCTCTATGCTATATTACACATGGATTATATGAAGTTGCCTTCTAGCAAACCAGAGCATTGATTCATCCAGCTCAGCTCTATGCTGACTGTCATAAGCTCTCCAGGGTTTGGGGCAGAGGTCTTTTCTCAATTCTACGCAGAGAGGCCAGGGATTGAACCTGGGACCTTCTGTTTACTCTTTTTTAATAGTGTTGGTATGATGATGAGTTATATGAAAAAGGATGCAAGAGGTGGTGGCAGATGAGTTCTACCACACCTGGAAGAATAGAAAATTGAAAATTGTTTCCTTGGCTTCATCTTCTCAAGTGCCAGCCATAACTGGGCATACTCCTGCTAACTGGGCAAGAGGCACTTTTCCAAGTGGTGTTTCTCTTATGTTTAGCAGGGGGAGAGTAATAGTCCCTCTTCACCCCTTTCTAGGGGCAGTCTTTCTAGTGGCTGTTGCTGGTGGTTTGCCTTTTTTTTTTTTTTTTTTTAGATTGTGAGCCCTTTGGGACAGGGAGCCATTAATTTTATTATTATTACTGTTTGCCTGTAAACCGCTTTGTGAACTTGGTGTTGAAAAGCGGTATGATTGAAAACCTGTTGATTGATTGTGTTCTGATCACATTGTTTTTCAAAAACAAATTTTGACTTGCAGCATAAGAACAGGACTTAATTCAGAGCAGAATGTATGTAGGCGTCATTTCTCCACCCTAATGCATTATCCTAAAAATATCTTCAGGAAGCATTATGGCATAAATGTTGGGAGCAAGTGCACCCACATGTTCGGTTTTGTTCCCTTTGGTGTATATCTGAAATGGTTCTGTTCCATGTTTTGCCATGAGTCACCATTCCCTTGTCACCAGAGACTGGCCTCATGTCACAATCTCTCCAAGATTAATTTTTTGCCATATATTTACGAATGTTTTCTTGGCCAAAATCCATTTTACTTAAAACAGTTATTGGGTTAAAAGCCAAGGCTGATTAAAAAGAAAACAGTATCTTTACATTTCACCTGCTGTCTGTGGCGGGCTTCTTCACAGACAGTGGGTGAAACTTAGGTACTGTGTTTTTAATTAGCCTTGGCTTTTAACTCAATAATTGTTTTTAAGTATAATTTTTTGCCATGTTTACCCTTGTTCAAGGCTTAGGTGTTCCTATTGTAGTGTCTGCCACATTTGCAAATTTTATGTGGGAGGAATTCAGAGCTTTGTGCTAACCTGCTTTCTCTTGTTTTGTTTAGTGCTCCTTCAATGCTCATACCACTTTCTGGCACGAAAATGCCATCTGCTGTGGATAAATATGCCGTCCTTAAAGGGATTGCTTTGGACAAGCCTGTTGAAGCTACAAGTTCACTTGGAGGTAAAACGCAATTTGTCAGATATTACAGTACTGTACAGATATTACAGTACAATAAACAGTACTCTTTATTCTATTTTATTTGGGAAAAGAGGACTTGACTGGACTAATGTGGATGGCTCCATAGTCCAGTTAGTTAACCCCTGCTAACTGGGCAAGAGGCATTTTTTCTAGTGGTGTTCCTCTTACATTTAGCAGGGGAGAGTAATTACTCTTCACCCCTTCAAAGAGAATAATTTTCCCTGTTCACCCCTGTGCAGTCTTTCTAGTGGCTGTTGCTGGTGGTCTGCCTTTTTCTTAGATTGTGAGCCCTTTGGGACAGGGAACCATTTAACTTTATTATTATTACTATTTACCTGTAAACCGCTTTGTGAACTTCGTGTTGAAAAGCGGTATACAAGTACCTGTTGATTGATTGATAGTCATAGTGAGAAGTGACAGTGTGCCTTTCTCTCCCCAACCACCGTGCACCTGTCTTGCCTCTAAAACACCAATATCCTTGCGGAGGCATTACATCTGAAAAAGAATCTGTCCAAATCCTGCCCTCTACTCTGGGTTATTAATTATACAGTCTGAACCTATGTGAATTTGGTCATGTGCATGTGTGCCTCTTCAAATGATCTGTCCACAATAAGAGCCCTGTTGGAGCAGACTTGGGTCCATGTAGTCCAGCATCCTCTTTACCAGAGAGTTTTCTGGGGAACCCACAAGCATTCCACAAAGATGGTCATAGCCCTCCCTCACTGTTTGCTCCCCACAACTGGCATTCATAGGATTACTAGCTCTAATATGGAGGGCAATTACTACCATGGATAAGAGGAGAAATTTTTGCAGATGTGCTGTAAAATGCCTCTTATCTCAGGGTCAGGGCAGTTCAGGGGTGTCAGCTGCCTGTCTGCAGCGTGTTTGTGGACCATCTTTTATGCTTGCAAAGAGTTTCCAAACTTTGCAGAGAGCTGTCCTTTGATACCTGTTTCATTGTTTATATTGGTCAGAGCAGCTAGCTTTCTTGAGCATGCTGTTAACTCCTTGATCTTCCAGCCCTTTTGGAAGTTGCTATGCTGTTGTGTGTTTTTAAACCTGTGGGTTTTTCCTGCAGTTTGAATCTGTTTTGTTTGGATTTTTTTTACATCACTTCAATGCTATCTGTTTTGTCATTATTTGGGGTGTGTGTGTGTGTGTGTGTTCTATGCTTCTCTTCCCAAGCACCATTTCCCTCACTCTCCCCTTGCTGCAGTGATTGGCTCCTGACCTTCTCAGTGTGGGAGAAACAAGGGAGGGTAAAATCAGGCAATTGTAGTCAGACACCCCCCCCTAAGTTTTACCCCGACTTATTTGAAGGTTATAGAAAATTCCATGATTTTTTGACTCAAAACCTGTCCTCGATTTATCTATGGGATCGATATATTTGACTATCTACAGTAGTTTACTTGTGCCTTTTAATGTTGGCTAACTGCTTCCACAAAATGGTGCTTTGTGCCCCTTTTGGTTTGTAAGCTACTATTGGTCCCCTGTGATGCAGCTAGAGTGTTGTCTGGGGTCATATTATGCTAGTTCTTTGTCCATTATGTTGCCTGCCAATTTGTGTCATGGCTGTGACCCTTGAGCTGCAATCTTACAGAACTTTCCTGGGAGTAAGTTCCATTGAACATAATAGAACTTCTGAGTTGTGGTGTTAAAGCCCTATCAGGCTAGGGTCACTTCAAGGATTATCACTTGATTGAGAGTTTTGCTCAGCATTTTAGATCATTCTTGGTATTCCCATTCCTTCTAGACTGGTGGGGACAAGAGAGGATCCTTTTTGGTTGTGATGTCCAAGTTGTGAAGTAGCCTTCCATGGGAGAATCTTATCCTTTCACTGCTCGCTTATAAGTGTGCATTAAGTCTGTTTTTTGAGTCAGCATTTGTCAATGGATACATGTTCAGTTGCTTTGTGTTGTATTTTAATTATTGCTTTGGTTAACTCTTGTAAACTCAAGGCATTTTATATCCTTTCTATAATTTTGCGTATAGAATTATAGAAAGGAAGGGGTCAGAGGGTGTGCATGAATGTCTCTAGCACCATCCATACTGCTTTATGTAGAATGATCCCTCCCTCAAGGGCCCTACAATCTAGACATTGATATAGAGGAGACATTAGAAGGAGGGAAGCAGAGTGGAGGCACTGCCAAACTGTGTGTGTTCACATGTGCTTAAGTTTCATTACACTAGGGAATGGGAATTGAGGCATGGTGCCAGAGCATTCTTGGAAAAGATGAGCCTTAAGAAGGGAGGAACCAGCTCATTGGTGTTCAGAGGCTGTTCTCAGTCTGCATTTGATAATACATAAACATTACCCGAGCCGTTTCTTTCCTAGTTTAACAGCATTCTAAATATTTGTTTAAATTGCATGCACAAAAGATTATGGAGACAAATACAGTGCTTTCCGAGAACTGGAGCAGCCACCAGAGAGTAAGCCCTTGGGTAAGTGTTCAAAATTTGGCACATCACATCTGTATGTCTCTGGGTTATTATAGTACTCTTTGAGATGGGTAAAAAGCCATTGCCATGGATCCTAGAGTGTATTGTATTCGCTTCATCCATTTAAAATGATGCCTACAATCTTGCAGAGCTTCTGAAAGGTGCACATACTTTAGTGGGCCTCTAGGACAGGCAGTACCAAAGTCTGGTGAGGTGTGTACAAATAAGAACACATCAGGAGGCATTCCTATCTGTATTTCTAAGCTGCCTTAACATCATAGGGGAATGACGCAAGCAGAAAGATGTTCTAGCTGCCATTCGCTGAACTCTGATTTTGGGGATAAGACAGGTAAGAGAGCTTAGGAAAAGAGGGGTCAGAGGGTGTACAAAAAGAATAGTCAGAGGGCAAAGGAGAAAACGTATGAAGGAGAGAATGCTTCTTCAAAGACTTTGCCTGCTATGTTTGTGCATTTGTCTAAAAATTTCAGAATTGCTTTTATTCATAGGCAAACTTATGCAGGTTTTAAGTGATCAGTAAACTGATTCTGGAAACAAATACAGTCGCCTAATCTATATTTAATCAGAAAATGAAACTCTCTGTAGTCATGGGGGCAGAGAGTTGCCCGAGGGAGGATTATGGGAGGGGAAGAGACAAAGTTGGAGCATGTGGAGAGAGAAGAGGTGTATGTATGGCCAAATGCTGCAGAGGCAATGTAGGCAAAGCATACATACATACATACATACATACATACATACATACATACATACAT
>JAJKFI010000079.1:4773049-4786370 GCA_029204185.1 Lerista edwardsae
CATACATACATACATACATACATACATACATACATACATACATACATGGCTGCAAGCCTCTCCTCCTTGTTAAATGCACAGAGGGGGAACACCCAGAGTTTGCACTTGGCTAATTGAAATAGTCATTGCGGCCTATTAAAAGGAGAAGGCAAATCTCTGTGGTACATCAAAAAATAAAAATAAAAATAAATAAAAGGTTTTATAGCTTAAAATTAGCTCCCTGTATAAAAAACAAAGCTCATGCTGTTCCTGGCTGAAATAGTTCCCACCATCATAAACAGCTACTCCTAAAAATCCGAACATTCTCGGACAGATGACAGTGGTGGCAAACTGCCACATAGAAACGTAGCCTCTTTGTATTTATTACTGTTTTATACAATTGCATAGAACATAGCTCTATTATAGCTATTTCCAGGAATGTGTATTTGCTTATCCTGAGGGCAGCTCTGTCATATTTTCTGGGAAAGATGACATTTCCCAGAGCAGTCCTGTGGCACCTTAAGACTAACCAGTAAACGGTGGCATGAATTCTGTTGGCTATAGGATGCTTCATCTGATACAAGCAGCTCAATCTGGTGTCCAGGGGAAATGCATTTTTAATCTGTTTCACAGTACACTCAACTGTAATGCCATCAAATATAGATTATCTATTGTCTGTCCTGACTGCCAGTGCCTCTCTAGGGTTTGGACAGGTTTTCCTTGCCCTACATGGAGATGCAGGGGACTGAAGCTGTGCAAAACAGGTGCTCTTCCATTGAAATATGACCCTACTTTGAAATATGTTCATTTAACACCCTACTTACGGGACTAGGGAGTTTCGCTTGCCCCAGATTGCTTCCCTGAGATTTTTCCCTCTTTTATTCTGCACCAAAGATCCAACACCCATCTTCTAAATCTATGCCCTGGTCACTGCTCAAAATATTCCTTGCGTTCCAACATTATCACCGCCCAGGAATCAAGTGCAGTTGTAAAGAGCAGGGAGAGTTAAGAAGTATCAGAATTAACTATGAAAATAAGAGAATAGTTTCCCAATAGACTCTTGATCTTGCTATTGGTATGTGATAAGCAAGGAATTGAAGGGAGGGAACACACAAAATTTCAATGTGTCTAAGGATGTTAACAACTTTTAGCCAGCCCAACAGTTCAGTTTATTACATGAGAGAAGTTGATTTTGAATTCCCCAATTGTCATTTTTAACCCTTTCACCAGCTTGCATTTCTAACGGAAAGGCTTGCAGTTCATCAGTAAGTTGTTTGCTGTGTCGTGCATTTAGTTTTGATTTCATGTCAGTTTCACAAATTTTTGCCCTGGGGAAAAAAAACACAAACATGCATCATCTTTGAAGAAATTATGTTTTCCACATAACAAGAGTCCTATTCAATAAGTTCTCAGTGCTTTTACTGCAACTTAAATTTGTTCAATTGTCTAATTTAACTCATGATAGTGTTTGTGAAAACTGTTTGTGAAACTGATTTGACTCTCTTTTTGGTGATGGGTACTCTGAAATTTGAACAAAATTTATGTACTGTATATGTGTGTGGACATAGACCTATTTAGATACAGAAAAGGAGGGATTACTTAGTAATTTGATATCTGTTTTAACAGTGATATCTGTAAATATGTCATGCTGGTGAATGGGTTAATTGAACACCTTTGTTAAAATTAATTACAGGTATCAAAACTATAAAAACAGATTGGAACAGTTTCAGCTTTCCATAAGTCCATTTGCATCTGTCTCCCATCATAGCAATATATATTTTGCTAGTCTTGTGCAAAGGAGTCTTAGAACTGTCAAGTTCCTCCCTTTGAGAAGAAAACATCTCTTGAATGCAAACTAGCTTCCCTTCTAGGCTGAATTGTCTTTCATAACAAGATCTCTGCATATTTTATAAATATCTCTCTTGGTTCAAAGCCATAGGTAGGGAGTCTTGCCAAGCCTAATCCATTAGGTACCCTGACATGACCCAGCCTTTTGGGGCCTGGCCCTGATAGCTTTTAATTATTGGCTAGATTTGTTCATTGAGAGCTTTTGCAGACAGAAACCACTAGGATTTGCTTCATGGAAATGGAGGACAAGATTGTGTCTCGTTGCTAGAACACAGGACAGTTGCTGTGTTAAAGCAAAGCTGGGTTAGGTATGGTCAGTGCCTGGACAAGAGACTGCCAAGGAATTCCACTGAGTTCCACCATGAGAAAAAAATGCCAGATGTATATGTACTAAAATACAGTGCAGATAAAAACATCTTGGTTGTAGCCATATTGTGTAGCAATTATAATTGGTCTTTCGTAACAAAGTTATTTGTGTAAGCATATGAAAGTTTGAGTTAAATCCAGTTATCTGTACAACTGAAAGTCTCATCTTGCAGGAATAAAAAATACATAATTGGGCATTCTGGACACGCTTCAACCAAAGATAAGTTCTCTTGATTTTTATTGGCATCTTAAGTACACGTTTATCTCCCATTGGACTCAGTGGGACTTAAAAGTATGTAACTTGGTTGCATTGTGTCCAGTGTCATTTATCATTGTCATTGTATGGATTTTTTTCTTTACCTGACTTGAGCCTTTAGAAAGAAATGCAACAGAAAAAATTACGTAAAAGTCATTTTAAGCATTTGTGTGTATTAGCATAAATTCCTTGCTTAACTTCAGAGAGTGTTGTAATCGTCATTTTTCCAAAATCCAACTGACACATCTTCCTCTGCCTTCAGGAGAGAACTTCACAGAATTCAAATCTGCAGGGACAGACGACGGCTTCACAGATTTCAAAACCGCTGACAGCATCTCACCACTAGATCCACCAACAAAAGAGAAACCTTTCCCCCCACCTTTCTCTTCTTTTCCCTCGCAGTCTAAGCAACCACCACAAGCAAAGCCTTCTCTGAATCTGGAAGATCTGGATTTGTTTTCTTCAGCCCCTACTGGAGAGAACAGGCCTCTTGCCTTTCCAACCACCTACAATTCACCAAAACCGGCATCTTTCCCTCCACCACCAGCAACTGCTACCACCGCCACTTTGTCAATGCCTGGTAATAGCTCAGCCTTGGCTGATGACTTTGCTGATTTCAATCTTTTTGGTGGGTTATCAAATTGTACCTCTGCCGCAACTACTCAGGATGAATTTGCGGATTTCATGGCTTTCAATAACAGCACCAGTTCTGAGCAGAAGCCAGATAATAAATACAGTGCCCTCAAGCGAGACACCAGCCCTGTTCCTTCTGCTGGCAATTCATTCAGCAGTGCAAAGAGTGGACAGAGTCCTGCCAGTGCCGCTGTTCCTCCCACCAAATACGATATTTTCAAGCAGCTGTCTCTGGAGAGCCCTGGATTAGGCTTTGAAGAACTCAAAGACCACACTCCTTCATCAGTGAAAAGTGAAGATGACTTTGCTGACTTCCACTCAAACAAGTTTTCTTCTAGTTCTGAAAAATCCTTAGTTGACAAACTGGCAACATTCAAGCATGCCAAAGAGGACTCTGCTTCTGTCAAGTCTCTGGACCTCCCATCCATCGGGGGCAGTAGTTTGGGCAAGGAAGACTCTGAAGATGCGCTCTCTGTTCAGTTTGACATGAAACTGGCGGACGTGGGAGGAGACCTTAAGCATGTCATGTCTGATAGCTCTTTGGATTTGCCAACTGTTAGTGGCCAGCATCCGCCAGCAGCAGGTGAGGAACTAGTTAGATTGCTCTGGTGACAAAGGCAGTAGAAAATGTCCAACAGTGTTATTCCTTGAGCTGATTTTCAGTGTTGTGTGCTGAGCCTCCAGTGGGAAAAGGCTTTTGAACCTGTATTCTTGGCTAGCTGCTAATCCTTTACTCAATCAGTGTAAATGCATTTTTGACTGTCCTATGTTTTAGATTGAATCCTTTGAGCCAAACCTACACCATATAGTATTACTGATGCCCTCATAGGGAAAGTGGCTCTTCTAGTTTTCATGATGCCACTACAGGTGTGTAAGCCAAATGGCTACAAACAAGTGGCAACCTCACCCCTGCATGGATTAGCAAACTTGCCAGTTTTGTCTTCTGTTGTTGTTCTTGTTACTTTGAAATAATACTGGTCTGTTCTTGAAAATGAACATCTGTAAAACTGCAATGTCAGAATGAACATTGTGCACTTAGGGGACTGATGTGTCTTTACAACAGTCAGTGCAGGTACAACAGTGGCTGAATTTCCCCCCTCCCCCACATACATATGTATTAATCGTGGTTAAGCAGTGCCTCAGCACCAATGTTGACTGCAATTAAGGTTAGCTGGGAAATCAGTTTGGCTAGAATTTGAAACCTACTTGAAATGGCAGTTTCAAACCACAGTTGCTATCAATAGAGAGTCCTACTTATATTAACCACAATTGAGAAAGTGGATATTGCTTGTTCTAACCACAGTTTACATCAATACCTCTGTCTTTGAAATTCTGCCTTGTTCAGTCTTTGCACTGTAATAATCTCTAGCTACAATGTTAACATTTGCACAGACTGTCAGGCATGGATGACCTTGAGTGTTTCCATGTCAAAATAATCAATCAGCAATTCTAGAAGCATAGGCCCTAACTCTCCTTTAGTACTAATAATGAGAGAATCTCTTGAGCTTGGGATTGCTTTCTCATTTTCAGTTATTGTACCCCAAAGCCCATACTTACAGGGTGGAGGTTTATGTAGTTTGTAATGGCAGGAAGGTGACAGCAATGTATACTTTTGCCATGGTACCCAGTCTTCAAGGCAATGGGCAGATGGCTTCCCAATGGTATGTATTGGCATCAAGATACATTTATGTAACCACTCTGGTTACAAAACATCTCTTTTTAATATGAAAAGAAGAACTTTGGTGCATGAAAGGCTAATATCCCAAATTGCACTCCCCAGGATTTGAATCCATTCACATACACAGTAGTTGTCCCTGTGAAAGGATCTCATATCACTGTGGTATGCCCTGAATATTTTCCTTAGAGTTGGGGGACACCCCCTCCCCCCCCCCGATACATAGTCTGTCTGAGCCTAAATGATCGGGTGGGAAGTGCTCCTTTGGTTGGTCTTGCCTGCATGGTCCTCAGATTTAGCCATTACTGCTGCAGTATGGAATCTTGCTAAGTGGAGGCAGCTCCCACACTGTAACCACACATGCAAACGAGCCTCATGCCCTTTAGATTTTGGCTGCAGCCTCTGTGCCAAGATTTAGCAGTGTTAGCCCATAGGCTTTGTATGCCAGACAGTAATTGGAATACAGTTAGTTGTGTCTTTAAGAGTTGCAGCTGTGACTGGAAGTGCTCAAAACGTTTGTAGAAGCATAGTTATATTTCTAAGTGTTTCTGGCTGAAATACAATCCAGGGCAGTCCTTCTTTGCTAGGATCCCTCCTCTGTCACTTCCTTTATGACATTAACATGATAGAGAATATGAATGATGCTCCTCCAATTGGGCTGCAACTTGTTAAACTTCACAAGTGTCCTGTTTTTTTATGTTGTGTGCTTTTCTTAACTTGTACATATAGAAAGGGAAACAGTGGCCTTTAAAAAATATGAAGAAATTACAGTATTAAAGTGTTATGCAGCTTTGATATTTGTCAGGGAGGTTAATTCCTGAAAAATCCACTTATTTCCATATGAACTATTTCTTCCACTTTTCATGTTTCCTGATCTTGGATAGAGAAAAAAAATTATAGTACTGTACTGTAATCTTACACTATATTTTTAAGTAGGGAATGAAAAATTGTTGGCTTTAGATGTGGAGAATTACTCTTAACAGGGTGCAAAATATCAGGAATAATTCTTCTTAAGGAAGAATTACACATTTTTTGTATGCTAATATTGCTTGGTGTGGTTTTCAGGTCTGGTGGGTTGTCCAGTTGTCTGGCTCCTACAACATGTGCCCTTGAAAGTCTTTTACTTTGGGTTTTTCAAAAGCACTTTTTCCTACTATTTTTCTAACCTTTCCTGACAGTAGCTTGAGTTTTATGTAGCTTCTTTCCTAGGTTTTAGTGTCCATTTCAATTCAAAGATTGACAGTTGCCGTTGGATTGCATCAAGAGGTATCTTTAGGCTGATTAAGCAGATCATGTGTCTGATGCTAAATGTTTCCAACCCTGATTGTAATGAGGAGCATGTGTTTTTCCAGAACAAAAGCCTCATGTGGTTTCTACTGCCAAGTCTGATGTACTTCTTGAGGGCTGGTTAAGTACCAATGCTTCCTATCTTTTAACTACAGTTGGGGGATCTGAATTGGACAGCTTGCTACCCTCCCTCCTGTCTCCCATGCAAATTCTCACCACCAATGGTTCATTGTCATGGTTGCAACCATGTTTACCATGGTTAATACAACAGGAAACAAAACATGGTTAGAAGTTAGCCCCTATTGGAAGTAAGCATGGTTAACTTTATTGCAATAATGATAAATGGTTATTAAGTCCTTGTTGGGGGTAGGTGAGACAAAGCAAATTCACACTTTAGAGGCAGGGTATGATCCAGTTAAGGGATGGGAAATATTGTACCTGTTCCAGCCAAAATACTGATTCATTTCCTTTTGTGTGATGTCTCTTCAAGCTTGTTTTGAGCTCTTATTTGTTAAAATTGACTCTTGTGCTGTAGTCTTTCTGTACATGTATGTTTGAAGCATTTCAAGCATTGAATTGGTAATGTTCAGAGTGTCAATCCACTTCTAAGTAGGGTCTTTTCCTTAGTTTTACTTGATCTGTAAACTGAAATATCAGAAAGGGACAGTATCCCTTTTCATCTTCTTTGATTTAGTGGCTGGTCAGCCGTTGGGCTTCCATTTTATGTTGTCTTTGAAGGGGCTCCACAAGTGATGTTCTTAAGTCAAGAACTGTATCATGTAGTACTTCTTTATTACCAGCTTTGGCACAACAAAAAAGGAGCTTTTTTTATTCCTTGCCCAAAGGGAGTTCATAGGAAAATGTGAGTTACAGGGATATGGAGGAATGGATGCTTGAATCAGTTACTTTTCAAATTGCCTTAACATCTTGTGGTGGGGTGGAGAGACTTCTTTTTCCAAACTCTTTCAAGGGGATACTGTCTCTTTAAACTTTGCTAAATTTCTTGTGCAGAAGGTAGCCCATACTAATAATGTGGCTTGATTGTGTTTTTTAACCTCTGGCATACACTTTTAACCCTTTAAGCACTTGTTGCATGTTAATTTCAGCCAGGCTTCTGCTGCTTTTCTGCCAGATTTTAACCCTTCCCTTAACACACCTGTCAATTTTGATAGTTGGGTCTGGGATAATTCCGCCCCCTCCAATGCCTCTGATTTGAATCTGTTGACCCATGCAAGCATTACAGCAAGGGCAATTCCTTACTCATGATTACTGTCTGAAGGTTATCCAATCCATTGATCTGACATACCTGTAAAACCGTTCATTGGCATTTATTGGAAAATTATTTGTAAATCAGAATTTTAAAAATCCTGCTGGGGAGTTTTTTGCTGTCTATTCCCACCTACTCTGATATCTTATTTCAACTCAACATTTCCTGTGTGAATGTGCCTTTTTGAATCTGCTTTGATATCTCTTCTCTGCAAAGACTGACCTGCATGCTTTGATTCTGATTACTCCCTTTGAGCTCCTGTATATCATTCTCTTTTGTGATCTGTAAGTCCTGCTGTATTAATAATAAATATTTATCTTGGCATATTTTGGAAGTCTGAGCATGTGTGATTTTTCTTTTTTCTTTTTTACTCCAGAAATGCATCTGGCTATCATGGGGGGGGGGGAATTGAAAGTTTAAAGCTATCGTATCCCCTTCCACTTGAACAATGTCTCTCTTTCTTTCTCTTTCCATTCTTTAGTAGCTGTAAGGACTAGGTTGGTTCCAGAGATGAGCCAGGAAGCAATTAGTTAGTGAAGCACATATACAGAGATGGGCAGTCCTAGAGCTTGGTCTGTTCCTGAGAAACAAATTGAGGAGCCAGGCAAGTGCCAGGAGCTTCGTAGAGCTAAGCAGAGGTCTGTTGGACTTTTGTATCAGGTCTGTTGAACCTGCTGAGCTGAGAGCTGCAGTATTCCATTTTGCCACCTGCACTGGTAGTGCTGTTTCAGAATAGGGAATTATCTCTCTTTTATGGCATGCTATCCAAATGATGCAGAAAATAAAATGCTTGTATCCGCTGCTATGGTCCCTGGTTCAGGTTTCTTGGTTCCTCACAATGAGTGCACAAAACCTATTTCAGACCTACTGGGAACCCTAAAATGTGAGCACCTCAGAAGTGCACTAGACACATAGCCTAGCAATATTCATGCAGAGATGCTGCTTGTAAAACCTACTGCTCTCATACAAAGGCACCATCTCCATATTTACACTGATTTATCAGATTATGGTGACCCCATTTTGAGCATCCATAACCAGGTAAAACATAGCTTTTGTTTCAGCGCCTTGCAAATGGCACTCCTCTGTGCTTACTGCTAGACTGGAACCTTGCAATAATCTTGTGTGCTCCCAAAATGTTCAAGCCTGAGGAGCTGATAAGTCTGAACTAGTCCAATAGTGTCTTCTAATCTGTTGGCCAACTGTCTTTATGATTAATGGCTGCAATAGGGAATAATATGAGGGCCCTGTTTGGCTGCAAGTTGCAGAGTCTTGGGTTGGGGGTCTCTTCTGACCCTGCTATCCAAGATCCACTTAATCAGATATTGCATCTAGATGGTCTCTGGGTTCGCAGTTTTCATTGAGGCATTGCTGACTTGCATTTTTGGTTAGGTGTATTTTGTGTCTCATAGAAGCTTGACTTCGGTTGCAGTTGGTATACAAGAGGAACACATTTTCAGTGTTCAGTCTCATCCTGATGTTTTTACCTTCACAAATGGCATTCATGTTGCATGGTAGGTGTAATGTGTGGCCACTTTTTTGTGTTTGAAGGGACATAGCTAGCGTGTATGCAAAGCAAGTGGAAGGTTCAGGTATCTCTGCGTAGGGTGGGGGAAATAACCCCTGCCTGATTCCACAGAGAGCCATTGCCAGTCAGTATAAACAATACTGACCTAGATGGGCCAATGTTCTGACTCTTTAATATTCACTTGTTTCATACAGTGGGTTAAATGACATTCATGGTGCCTGCTTAGGACCAGAAGTGATGACGTTAAGGAGATGTTGGCCCAAAATAAGCACATGGTTTTCTCATAGGAACTCATTAATTTCAAATGACAGAAGAGAAAATATGCAAATCTTGACCATATTTTGAAGACATGGGATAGCCCAATGATCACGTGGAGCACTCTTTCAGCTGCACTGTTTTTGCTAAGGCATCGCTTAGCAGCTCAGCAGCTGGGACTTGCTCTGCAAAGTGACACCTTGGCGGAAGTGATGCTGCTGAAAAGGTAGCCAGTGTGATAATTGGGCTCTCCCAGCACCTTGGCAGTGTCTCCCTTGCTTACCCCTTTTGGGTGAGCAAGCCATTGGAAGCTTGTAAATGATTTAAATGTTGGAGCCACTGCTGGTCAGTGTAGATAATCCTGAGCTAGATGGACCAATGGTCTGACTTGATGAATAAGGCAGCTTCACATAAGTTCAGAAGGAGGTCATGATGGCTTTTGGCATGCTTCTTTATGCCCTGAACATTTTGTGGAGTTCATAAAGTTGTACTCCAAAGGAAAAAGATAAGGGAGAGTATCATAGGAGGGTGAAATCTCATTTTCCTTTTTAGAGATGGCAATTCACTTGCAATTTCTTTACAGCACAAGGCTGTAGCTTTTGTCCATACACTTTAACAAGACATAATCCAACCTACCTGGAGCAAAGCAGACTGTTATAGTCAATTGAACTGCTGTGTGCCAGGTTTTCAGGCAGAATTCTGCAGTTATTTTTCCTGACCACTCTTTCTTTATATATCAGTAGAAGCTGCAGAGTTCAGTAGTAGACTTGCCATGTTGGCAGAGGAGTTGGGTTTCTTAAAGAAACCCAGTCTTGCGATCCTGGACTTGCTTTCAACCAAGCCATTAGTATTTGCTCTGTTGAACTCTAGGGTAAGGATTCTGCATTCAGAATCATTCACTTGAAACAGGAGTGTGGGGCACCCGCCCATAGTCACCATGTATATTTTGTTTTTGTACCTGCAGCAAGAGCTAAAGCTTGCAAGGTACAGTTCAGTAAAGCTGTTCTTATTTATATTTTTTAATCTGTACCTGAGTATCGTTATTCACACAATAATCCAGGTAGAGCTGTCCCTGGATTTTGTTCACTGGATTTTCTTGGGGTCAGTCATGCACATAGAAATGTGTACCCAGGGTTAGATATTCTGTACAGGATGTGTGAACTGAGAGATTTTGAGCGTGGAGATTGATTGTTAGTGACATCAGTGGCTAAGTAATGTACTTCCAGAGAACTGTGGAAAGATGAATTGGTAGTGGGAATTATCTCTGGGATCCCAGGGCCTGAAGGGGGCATGATGCAGCCACCTTACTGAAGCTAAGCAGATCTAAGTCTGATAAGTGCCTGGATGGGACATGGTATGAGAGTCTCAAATATGTACTTTAAGCTCCATGATCAAAGAAAGGTAAGAAATAAGTGTAGTACGTACATAAAATTTATGGGGAAAGTGGGAAAATAAACACTGGCCTTTTTTGGAAATGATTTTTTTTAAATTGACAGTAATCTTTAAAGAAATATTTGCCTCAAACCAACTGCCAAGCTTTATGGCCAAGCAGAGATTTGAACCAAAATCTTCTGGGTCCAACTCAGCCATTCTGTCGATTGTGCCACAGTGGCTCTTCAGATGTAGTCTCTACAAGGTTTTGCTGCTGAGAAAATTTGAAAAAGGGTCCTTAGAAGCACAACTGTCTTTCCAGCCCTGTGTTATAGTCCGTGAGGCTCAGTTGTCTAGAAAGATAATTAAATCCAGGCAGAACAGCATCTGTAGAGCTTTCTGCCTTTGGTACCAGTCTTTCACCTGGCAATCGTGGGTAAACCAAGGAAGAAATTATATTTTAACATGGTTTTTGGTGCTGACGAAAACAGAGGCAAACTGCATTCAGAGGGAAATGTGTTTGTAAAGCAACTACAAGCTTTGTAGTAAGCCAAAATCATTTGTCGAAGCCTCTTTGGCTAAAATAACGTTGCCCTTGGCTACCAATTAGCATTTATTTTGCTTGCATCTTAATCTGCATTGTGCATTCTAGAAGCTTGATCCCACATCCCTACCACAAGTGCCTAATCTACTTCCAGGGTCACTTGAATATCCACACTCTGGCACATCATTCCCATTGGGCATTTGTGTGGAAAAAAAATCCAGTATAGAATTAAACTGTGCAAGCCTGCATCAGTCTAGGAATTGGGCCCTGCAGGTGTTGAATTTCTCACAGATAGGCACTATGCAGTTGAGGGGTGTGTGTCTGGAGGTCCGGTGAGCCAAGGGACATAAACAGGTACTTGCAGTCATTGGGATGGTTGGCTACCATGGCTGCTACATGAGTGCTAAGGCAGTTGTCTTGTGTGGCAAGGCAGGGGCCATACCCCCACTCTCTTTCTTCTCCTGGACTTGCTGGATTTGAGACGGAAGAATGGAACAGGGTGAAAAGGAGAGTGATTCTGTAAGTCTTTCCGTCACTCTGTTTGCAATTTCCTCTTCTGTTTAGTGTTTCTCAAACTGTGGGTCGTGACCCACTTGGTGGGTCATGACCTGATGTCAGATGGGTCATAGAAAACTGGAAACCACCATCTTGGAAGCTGCAGATCTTATTCTTGCTGAATTCCTTTTGTGGGTGTTCAGCTGGAATGCTCAAATGAGGTTTTTTAAATTTTGTTTTTAGTTCAGTGGTTTTACATAATATTTTTTCCTAATCATTCTGTTAGGAATGTTTCATGGTTGTGCAATTGCTGCAGTCCAAGAATGCCGGTTTTTGTTCCAGGAGTGGCATATTTATTACGTCACAATGATGGCATTTCCTGCTTGATGATGTAACTTCCAGATTAATGACATCACTTCTGGGTGTGTCCTGACACAAGTGCCAGTCTAAAATGTAGATTCTGCTGTTAGAATGTTTGACAACCACTGTTCTATCCTGTTTCTTCTCCTCCTCCTCCTCTTTAAATCCAGCAAGTGTGCGAGGCTATTTGCATCTGCTGGTGTACCACCACATAAGATGCATTCAGAGCCCCTTCTCAAGCACTTGAAAATCTTGGGCTGCCTTGTTTTTAGGATCCCACTTCCTAACATGCACAGCTAGTAAATACACTGGGCCTGAGCAGTGGTTTAGATTTTAATTCAGATTGACAGCTGTTAATGCCTGGAAAACAAATGTCAAGCATGCGGAAGGAAAGACATTTGTCTCGGGCGCTCTTAAAACAATGAAAAAAGTATGTCCTCAGGCTGTCTTTTTGCATCTGAGTCTGAACTTAAAAAAAATAACCCCCACTGAAATTATGAAATAATATAAGCAGACAGAAAGACGATTATCATCCAGGTTTTTTCCATTGATGGCTTTTAGAGGAAGTAAACTGTCTGTATGCTTGCATGAGCCACATAACAATCAGGTGAGTGTCAATGCTTTTATACTATGTTTTATACTAAGTTTTCAGGGGTGGGATGGTTCTATTTTCCTAAATTTCTGTTTGAAACACATGTCTTTGGCTTCTTAACCAGAAATGTTGAATGAAATTTAATTGCCATTTTTAAAAAGAAAATATGGAATGGCCAAGGGGTTGTCCTTTGTTTTTGAGGTTTAATATTTTTTTAGCAACTAAATTGCCACTGCAAGTTTTCCCTTGTATCTTCTTAAGTGAACAATGATAGATTACCATAAAATCTGAGAAATAAGAAAAGGGGCATGGCATGTTCCTGAGGAGGAAACCTGTGTGTTTACCATGTAGATGTGCCTTAAATTTAGTCAAACTGGTTCAATGCAAAATATTGAATTTCTGAATAGTTGATTATTTTGTCTGATAACTAGCCAGATACAGCTTTAGGGATTCTGTGTATTGAGAGAGCTTCCTTAAATAATAATTAGCATTTGTTTACTATTCACATGCATTCTTCTGTGATAGTCCTTCCAAGGATCCTGTAAGGTACAGTATGTATTATCTCCATATTGTAGATGAGAAGGCTGAGGCTGGTGAGTGTACAAGAAGACAAGAAGACATTATGTAAAGGGACAAAAAGGGCAGAAAAATCATGCAAAATAAAATAATGTAGATCTTGCTCCATTGCATAATTCCTGCAGGTTGCAAAATTCATTTTTAATTGGAGCAGAATTTTGTTTGCCACAGATTTCACACATATTTTATGGAGATATGGGGTTGGTTTTGCTTCTGCTCCGAAGTGGAAAGGTGTAGGCAGCAACGCAGCGCTAGAGGTGTGGGCAGGCGCACAAACCTGACTTTAGGCTGA
>JAJKFI010000079.1:4786770-4837965 GCA_029204185.1 Lerista edwardsae
TCAGCCTAAAGTCAGGTTTGTGCGCCTGCCCACACCTCTAGCGCTGCGTTGCTGCCTACACCTTTCCACTTTGGAGCAGAAGCAAAACCAACCCCATATCTCCATAATTATTTAAATTTCATCTCAAGCATTTTAATACCCCATCTTTTATCAAACTAAACATTAATCCCCAAATTTTAAGTTGTGTACCAACATATCCAACGATAGTAGCCTACTGTAGTATTAGGTTGCAGTGTTCAAAATACTAATTAGAAAGGGTATAGGGTAGTTAGCTGTTCATAATATTTTAAAGCTGCTTTTCTATTAAAAATATGCAGAATGGGATATAATGAGAAGCACAATAAAAATAATTGCCAGGAAAGGTAGAATCAGTAGACACAATAGTTAAAAACTGTTTCCTAAAGACCTGGTGCTGGAAGGCAAATTCCACAAGTAGAATGCCACAACTGAGAGAGCCCTTGCCACAGTTGCTATCTGTTTTTCCTCCAAAGACAGGCGCCCAGAAGAGAGCCTTTGAAGATGTCCTCGGGGCACAGGTAAGAATTTGTGAGGGCAGGTATCTTAGCTGCCCCCTGAAAGGTAATGGAACTAGGCAGATGTTGTCTGGGAAGCCATTTCACGGTCTTGGTGCCGCAGCAGAAAAGGCTTTATATCTACCATACATCTGATAACTAAGGGATGCAGAGCAATGCTTGGAGGTTGATCCAGATTCCCAAGCAGGTTTATATGGGAGAAGGTGATTTTTGAGATGCTTTAGATCAGTATTTGTGTGAGTGATACTGTCCCAATCTTTGCACTTGGCTGGTGACGCATTAGTCCACAATGATGACTGTCATTGTTCTAACTGTTGGATTTTATTCCATTTTTCAGATCTTGATGACTGTAAATATGCCCCCTTTGGCAGTTACAGCAGTGGGTCTGCTTTGAGTAGCTTCCCAAGCTATGACTGGTCTGATAAAGACGACGCCTATCAGAGCAAGAAGCCCTCCTCCTTCCCTCTTCCTCCAGGAACTGGATCTTCCTTGGCTACCTCTGTCCTTCAGAAAAAAGAGACTTTGTTTGGGAGCTCAGAAAACATCACCATGACCACTGTTTCCAAAGTGACAACCTTTGCCAGTGAGGATGCTCTTCAGGATGTAAAGTTTTTACCCTTTGCTAACTTCAAAGATTCTGACTGTCATTCTGTAGATCAAAGCGACGACGACATTGAAAATTTTGGGGAATTTGCCAGACCATCCGTAGAGGTGCTAGGTGCTCCAGCCATAGGTTCCATCCAGGAAGCTGTCTCTGCAACCATCTCCATGGAAGTGACCAAAGAAGGCACGGATGACTTTGGAGAATTTCAAAGTGAAAAGCCAAAAATCAGCAAGTTTGATTTCTTGCTGGCTACTTCCCAAGGAAAAATGAAATCAAGTGAGGAAATGATAAAGAGCGAGCTTGCAACTTTTGACCTCTCTGTTCAAGGTGAGTGCCCACTTCTTTGATTGGCTGTACTTGTTTGTCAGACACACCTGGTATGGGGGGGGGAGACTAAGCTGCTTTTTGGATTCACCTATGAAACTAGCCAAGAGGGCCTTCACAGCCAAGTAGGGCAGTCACTTGATCCAGTTACTCAGTCACCTTACTCAGTTAGCATATATGATTTTGCTTCAGAGTTTAACCAATAAGTTATGTTAATGAGTTAAAACAGTTTTATTAGCTAAGCTCAGTTCTATTTCTGATTACTAATTTTTTCCTTTTGCATTCCTGCAAAAGTGAAGCGTATACACAGTTACAAATTTCAAGCATGCCTTTCCTTCCAGGATCTCACAAACGGAGTCTGAGCCTGGGAGACAAAGAAATAAGTCGCTCCTCCCCTTTGCCACCTCTGGAGCAGCCATTTAGAGATCGGTCAAACACTCTCAGTGAGAAGCCTGCCCTACCCATAATCAGAGACAAATACAAAGATCTTACAGGGGAGGTCGAGGTAAGAAGTAATGCTAAGAAGAACTAAATGCATTTAGTCAAGCCATGGAGGACCACAGGGTCTTGGACCTTGGATTGCAGATAGGGTATGTTACCTGATTTTTAAAACCTCACCTACAGGAAAGTAGAATGCTTTGGAGAGAGAGATGATATTGGTCTTTTTCTTTCTTCAATATGCTAGTATCTACATGCAAGGAGGTGGGTGATAATTTTTCAAATTGAGATTACCCCACCTACAATCTTAGGGTGGCAGAGTCCCAAAAGAAATTTTTCTGCTCAATTTTGCCAAATATATAGATCTCTGGTGTACCGATGGTGCTGCTTTGATCACCACTATACAGTGCCATGGGGTTCACCTTCCCATTGATCCAAACTCTTAACCAGTGTGATCTGGACAGCGAAGTCCAGGGTGCTTTCCCATGGTCCTCGCAAGGGTTTGAGTCAGTCACTTGCATCTTTCTATGCTTTTGGTTACCTTGGTGTAGGAAACTGTCATATGTGAAGCAGTCCTGATGAGCAAGAAATTGGCTACTTCTTCGAACCCTGCAAAATTTTGTGAATATTTTTCCTTCTAGGAAAGTGAGAGGTATGCCTATGAATGGCAGAGATGCTTGGAAAGTGCTCTCCAAGTAAGTGTACCACTTTTGAAGCAAAATAATGTTCTCTTTGTATCCATTGCTTTACCAAACATCTTGAAATGTTAGAAAGCAGATATATTTGTAGAGCAGAGATAGTTGTTTGAAAGCATCCTCCCCAAATACAGTTCAAACAAACATTTTCATCTTCTGATTTTGCAGATTTTTGAGGTGTTTCTGTTTAAAAGGGGAAAAGGCCAGCAACAAATAGTGCCAAATGGCAAATGCCTGTGGTGTTGCTACTGCATGGGCACATGTGCGAACACCCATTTTACATTTGAAGATGTTAGCAGGACTTTTTTAAAGATTAAACATGAACATATAAACAAACATGTGTGCCCCTTTAAGAATTTCTACTGTAGGTGTGTTTGCACACCATTTTAATGATGCATTGTTGCAACATTTTAGGGATTCTCCACTAAGGGAAATGTCTTTGGAAAAATTTCAAGGTGCCCCTACATACCTGAAATGAAACTAGTGCATTTGCAGCCCTCAATAGAAAACATAGGGAGCAATTCTAACCAAGTTTCCAGCACCAGGGTAAGGAGAATCCAGCTCTGAGAAAGGGGACAAACGTTCCCTTTCCTTGAGGAAGCCTCCATGACTACTGCTCCACTGCAGAATGCAGCACATTCCCCATTGACACAGCTATATCAGTGCTGAAAGTTGGTTAGAATTGCGCCCCTAGTCTTTTTTTTTTTGTATTCTCCAATGTGCCAAGTAACAATGTCTATGGAAATTCTTTTTAAAAAGCTGACCTGAGTGCCAAAAAGTTTTAAAAAAAACACACGGTTGCACTGAGCATACAGCTTAGCTGTTCCCAGGATCTTAACAGAAGAAGGTCTCTAGGTGAGATTTCTGGAGTAAGAATTTCCCTCTTCAAAATCCTGAGTTTTTATTTTGATTTGTCTGCAGCAGCAGCAAATTGAGTATTTTGCAATAGGATGCTCCTTATTTTTCACCTCCAGCTGTAATGAGCTGGAGACAGAATTCTTCACTATACTACTCTCCTTGACCTTTCTTTGTTCTGTAAATATTTTTTTGGGAAAAAACCCTATTTCTAATTGAGCTAGCTTCTGTTGCAGCTCAGCCAGGTCCATTATCAGCCAGCAGCACAGCCAGCTTAAAGCAAACACAAAGGGCAACAGTTTGAATGGACACAGATGTGGAAATAATATTACTCGCCAATTTCTTCAAAACATAGAGATGTTTCTTTGTACCTGAAAGCTTTAAATTTGACTCACTGACAAAGGCTAGCCCCTGGACTAAAATAAGAAGCCAGAATTACAATTTTCATTTCAGTTGGGGGGTGTTCTGAATGAGCAAAAGTATAGTGCCAGCCCTTCCCCCAAACTCAAACTTCTGCCCTCTTCCATGATCACATGGGTGGACAGTCATAAAACCTGTGGTTCTGAAAAGGTCTGTCCTTGCATTGTTCACAGTGCAAATTTCAGGTCTTTAGGTGGGGGCATTTTTTAAAAAAATCCTTGTACTAAAAACTGGTGTGTCAGTGAACTGACAGTAGAATATGGGGGACAGATTGCAGGAGAAAAAGGGCAGGATTGAAATAGGACAAGTTCTTGACTGTACTGGTATGTGTGTGCAACAGAAGTTGTGAAAGTGGACTTTCACTGCAGAAAATAAATGTCTCCTGTTTAGATTATCAAGAAGGCAAATGACACCCTGAATGGAATCAGTAGTTCATTTGTGTGCACAGAAGTAATCCAGTCAATGCAAGGCATGGAATATTTATTAGGTATGGTGACATTTTTTACTATATCTCATTAATACAAGTTCTTAGAATTCTGGCAAATGACTACAAAAGCCATTTCTCACCTCACACAAAATCCTCTTTTATAATCTGAAGTAAACACTCACCTTTCCTCTGCCCACCAAAATGGTTGGAGCATCTGCTCCAACCAATACTGAACTCTTATTTTTGAAAGGCTTGGGCTGCATGGGTCTGGACTTCATCCATTCAGGTAACAATCTGAAAGCAAATCTTCGTTTGCAGGCTAAGCATTGTGTACTGGAATATTTACATTCAAGCATGAAAATGTTGCTGTGGAATTGATTAGTACTTCCTGAGCCAGCAGGGCCAGCCTAAGACCTCCCAGCACCTGGAGCAGTGTGCCAAATACTAACTCCCATGCTTGGTTATGTGCCAGCCTCTCTTCCCAGTTCCTGTACTGGAAAAGGAAATGAAGCAGCAAAGGGGAGTGTGGAGGACACTTTTCTTTTTCCAATCTAGGAAATGCGATGAGGAGAAGCAATGGAAGCAGAACCTGAGGCAGGACCAAAGAGGAATCAAGAATATTTTAATAGCTCAGGTTCAGGATATGTTAACTGACTGACCAGTTCAAACTGTTTTCAGTTCAAACTGTGAGATCAGAACATACTGAAAGAAGTCCAAACCTCTGCAGTGTTACTCTGAGATTATCTGTCCAAACTATGGCCCAGCAGAAAAATTAAGGGCAAAATATTCTTTCAGATTGGTTTCTTCTGTGGCTTTCTGAGTCATGATCGCTTTGTTCTTTCACACCCATGCTTCAGTTCAGTGCTGAAAGGTTGGAAGACTTGTCCAGTTGCTGCCGGGATGGGGGGTTGCTTTTCTATCTTTCAGCACTGTGCTTTGCAGTACAGATAAGGCCAGAAAATGAATCCATCCCCCAGGTCCAGAAGAAGCTCCTTATTTTCAAAGTCTTCCCTGCCTCTCAATTGTTGGGTTTCACTGCACTCCTGTTCGTGACGTTCATTTCTCCATTTCTATTCCACCCCCCCCCCAAGACTATCCAGAGATGCTATACTCCCTCAAATGAATCTGTTCTTTTTTGGAACTGCCTCTAGGAACACGCCTGTGGGATGCCCCCATCTCACTTCAAATCCCATCTTAAAGCCCACCTTCTATGTCACTGAATGGCCTCTGCTCCAAATCTTGTGGTTCTGTATTCCATTTGAGAGTTGTTGACTCCCCTGTGGTTTTGTTTGAACCCTCTTAGGGGTTGTTGAAGTTTATCGGGTAACAAAACGGGTTGAACTCGGCATCAAAGCAACTGCAGTCTGTAGTGAGAAACTCCAGCAGCTGCTAAAGGACATTGATAAAGTTTGGAACAACCTGATAGGTTTCATGTCGCTGGCTGCTTTAATGGTAAGACCTTATGACAAATGCTTTGTCACCTTATTATAAGTTTGCTCATCAAATCTCCCCTGTGGGATCAGACCCAAGGGCCATCTAGTACAACATTCTGTTTCCTGCAGTGGCCACCCAGATGCCTCTGAGATGTCCACAAGCCAGGGCAGAAAGGCAACATTCTTCTTCTGCTGTTCCTCTCCAACAATTGCCATTTGGTAGCATACTGCAGAGAGGCTCCACTTAGTGCAGCTGCCTAAAAGCCCTTTTTTAGACCCCCCCCCCTTCTCCATGAATCTCCATTTAAAAACAAAACAAAACCATTTAGGCTATGGGGCTATCACCTCCTCTTATGCAAAGCAGTCCACTGAATGTCACATGAAAGTCTTCACTAGGTTATGAGAGACCCTTTTCAGATGACACAGATGAAAAATACTCTGGTTTTTCTGCCCTTATTCCTACAGCCTGATGAAAACTCGTTGGATTTCTCTTCTTGTATGCTTCGTCCAGGAATTAAAAACGCCCAAGATCTGGCTTGTGGGGTGTGCCTATTAAATGTAGATTCTAGAAGCAAAGTAAGTAGAATGGTCTTTTTCTCCCTCTTCTTTGCATTTTGCATGTGTGGTTTTGCTGCATTTACCTTCACTAATTTTTAACATTCATTGAAGGTATCCAACATTGAATCAGCAGAATACTGTCAAGTAGAGTCCTTTCAGAGTCCTTCCCTTCCTGCAGATTGCATGATGCTTCTGCTTCTGCCCTTTTGAATGTGGATTGTAGGCAGCCTAGAGAGCCCGCAGACTAGACAAAAGGAGTTCCTGGGACAAGTAGAAAAACAAGATCCAGGGATAGCTGACAGGTGCACAGGCTCAATAAAATAATACTATGCAGTTCTTACTGTGTTGCATCTGGGTAATATGGATGTTTTTGATGGATCTTATTTAATTTTAACTGCCCTGAGAGAGTTCTTTAGTGTTTAAATTGCATATGATAAACACAGCAATAATAAATAAATTGCTGATGGTCACCCTAATCTGTTCCAGAAGCATCTGCCAGGTTGGGGGAGACAACCTGTAAGGCTGGGTGAAACAAATTGTATGCACAGAGGGGATATCCTAGCCCCAAACAGCAAACTTTGATGATCTGTAGCCACAAATGACTCAACACAAGGGGGCAGCAGGACAAAGATCCAAAGCTTTGTGGTTTTAATCCCAGTGGGTCAGCTATCCATGTCCGGATGAATGGACCAACTTAACAATAGCAGCCAATGTATGTGGTGTACCAGCTCCAATTTCATTTTAGCAGCTTACTTCCATATACATGGTGCAAATTTTCATATAACTTGGATAGCTCCCTCTTTATCTTGCTTTCCACAGAAGTGTTCATTTAAAAATATATGTGCAAAGATGCAATGGTACTCTACCAAAATCCAAACCCTGATTAAACAGCTCTCTATATTCTATTCTGTGATGCTGGAAAGAAACTGATCCTGCTTCATATAGGTCATTCCTCTATTTTAAATTTTCTATTAATGTCTATGGCTAGTTTGTAAAATTTGATTTGAACAAACGCATTTATGAAGTTTACTCACCATACAAGAAAAGTGTTTGCTCTTTCCTAAACACCTGCTGAGAGTAGCCAAGGTTGACCTTAGTAGACAGAGTTCCCCAGAGTTCTGGCTTATGATTGATGTGTGGAGTGCCAAAACAGGAGCAGGGACAGCAATCTTGAGAGTGTGATCTTCAGTGAGGCAAAGGAGAGCCCCTTAAAGGATCAGCAAGTGAAAGAGAATGTTTAAGCAGAAGGGCTTTTTGTTGCCAGTCAGCTCCTGTATTTTGACAATTTGTGTTGACCTTTTTTGGTTTCAACGTTGTTTCAGAAAGAAGAGAAGCCTGCGGAAGAACATCCTAGAGAAGTACGAATCCATAACCCCTATTTTTCTTTCTCCTAAATGTGTGCAAGATGGCACCAGTGACTGTTGCCATCACTCTACATTGCACTTGTTCATGGTTCTTGTGACCTTGTCCCTAACCTATTGATTTAACCAACTAACCTGTAGTGGAATCGCTTCCCCTCTTTTTGTCTTGTTGGCATGCCTGTAACCTTGTGAGTAGCTTTGCTTTTTGTGCTGATGTGTGTTGTAGTGTTGCAGACAAGTTGTCATAGTCCACTTCAAAAAGTCACCTTTAGCACATCTGCAATGGAAGGTGTCGTGTGTGTTTGGTCTGCATGGGCGTTAAGACTCACCTCGGGTACCTCAGATTCTGACTTCTGGCAGTCTGTTTTCTTGAGAGAAATGCCCTAGTTTTGTTCTTCTCCTATAGATCCTTGTATGAATTTTACAACAAAGAAAGTGGATCTCTTTTCTGAATCTGAATAAATCTTGCCCTTCCTGTAGCTTGGGCCAGCCTGTCCATCAGGTGATGGATTGGAGGAGGGCTGCCTTCATTGCTGCTTCTGCTCTCTAGATCTGAAAGGAAGGGAAGGAAACAGAATGGAAGAGGAAGTATGGGGAAGAAGATTGTAGCAGGCAAAAGCCCACCTTTTTTTCTTCCACACTTCCTCTTCCTTTTTGAATCCAGAGAGCAGAAAGAGAAGCAGGGGAAGCAGCTGCTGGTACGCTGTGGGGGTAAGTGAAGATAGTATATGGAGTGCTGCTTGAGGTGCTAAAATGTTTTGATCTGGTGCTGCCTGCTGCTGGAAAAGATAGGGGAGAGAATCTGCATAGGGGATATAATAGGGTTAGTGGGTTTAGAGCCAGCATTCATGTGGTTGCAGGAAGCCAGATGTTGCCCTGGACAGAGAAATGGATCATCTCAGCTGTTCCAAAAGGATTTAGCACCACTTAGCACGCCAGATATCAAAGGAGCAGATCTGAGGAAGTGTCTGCCAGGTGACAGACCTCTAGTATATGCACAGGAAAAGGAAGTGGTCTTGTGCATGTAAGTACAGGAGAAGGTGTAAGTGTCTGAGAAGGTGGCTAAGTAGTGAGGTTTGGAGTCTGCCAAAATGTGGTCTCTTGAACAATTGCTTTACCAATACATCTGAAGCATAGCTTTGCATATGAAGGTAGCTTTTTCTTTTTCAAGCGAAATTTTGGAAAATATCTGTATTCATTTTAAAGACACTGTCCTGTAGCCTCATTATACTGGATACAACCTTTTTATATATAGTTGCAAATCACCTCTTAAATCATGCAGGCAACTTGCCTTGGGCGTGTGCGTGTATAGGCCCCCAGGCTTGGTAATCTGACCTGGCTGAAAGACAAATAGCTGTCACTTTTATTTTTTAAGGCCAATTAAAAAACATTTGCATCCCCCTATGTGCTTTTGGCAACATTCCAGCAGTTGTTCAGTGCCCTTGAGAAGGCTGGCAACAAAACTTTGTCCAGCTATTTGCCTACAAACCTTAGCCATTGTTCAGTTAGCTTTGGGAATGCTGTTTACTAAGTGTTACTATCAGTGCCCACATAAAATTCCCCTTGGGTACTTTTCAGCACATTTGTGGTTGCCCATGCTAGAGTTGCAGAGATGTCTGTTGCAAAGCAAACCAGTGATTTCAAGGGAGTCACATCCAGTATAATCAATTGTGGAGAAGCAATCCTGCATCACATTACAGCAGCTGTGTCCAAGATTGAAAAGGAAACTAGAAAACTGCTTTCTAAGTCAGGCCCACCATCCAGCTGGGTACTGTATACAAGGGCTGGCAACAGTTCAGCAGGGTTCTTTCCTAGCCCTTCCTGGGCATACTCCCAGGGTATGAACCTGGGACCTTCTGCTTGTCAAGTAGATTTATACCCTGACCTAATAGATTATTTGTAATAGATAATACAAATAATTACAGCTGCTTTTCATCCAAGTTTAGTAATCTAATTCCCCTTCTCTTTGTTAAGCAGAGTAGGATTGTGGGTGAAGGGACACATGTATATTGGAGCACTTTTGCATGTGAAAGCCTCAGTGCATGTAGTAAATGAAAATGTTGGAGGACAGATTTTGTTGTGTAGACCTCTCCCCTCATTTGCTACATATAGTTCATCCCAAATTTCACATTGGTTAGACAAAGCCATCTGCTTGCTCAAGCAGAACTATGCAAATATGCCTGACCTGAACTAGTCTGTTGTGGATTATGAGTTTAATTGGCACCACTTTTGGATTACCTTGGTAGAAAATTCAGATTTAGATTATTGAATGCACTTTTTACATTCACAGTACACTTTATTGCATTCATGCATATACATACTCTCTTCTCATACATTATCATCTCCTTGTATAATTGTGCTTAAACTCCTGGATTAAACTTCTCTCAAAGCACTGTGATTTAAACAATTGGCTGCCTTTCTAAATGAGCCACTGCATAGTGATTTTTCTATTACCAAAATGCATTGGCAGTATTCTGAAAGTGTTGGCATTCTGGTCCTCAGTGTGGTAATGCGTAGTGTCCCCTGATAGCTTCCCTGTGGTGGTTAGTAACAGTATATCATTGTTTACCTAAGAAGGAATCATGCAGGAAGGGTGTGGAATGGCAGGAGGCAGAAGTATACAGAGAAGAAATTACGGGATTGTGATATGCAGGAAGGCCCAATGTAGCCCAGCACAGTTCTGTACAGATCTGACCAATTTCATTCATGGTACTCATGAACCATATTTGGGTGGCTGATCAATGTAGGAAACTGCTCTAACTATTAATAAGCTGGTGGTGCTATTAGTGTGTTGCTTGCTGCTAGAAGGTGTGTTCATTTGATAAAAGGATGCCATCATAAAGGCCTCCTCCACTGCAAGATGTGCAAATTCCATGAAACTAGTCATTTATGTACATCTGAAATTTTCCAGACATTATACATAGACTAGCAAGTTACATAGGCCCAGCCTACAATTCTGCAGTCCAGTCGACATGAGCCAAAAGGGATGGGGAGAGAAAACTTTCAGGCACCATAACTTTAAATTTCCTGGTGGTGAGATGTAAGGGCCACTGAGGAGAAGAAGTCAGGGCTGGCCCAGATACCAGTGCCTGTCGTGGCATGCCTGTTGCTGCCTCTCCTCCACTATCTCCTGCTTCCTGGATTCAAAAAGCAAAAGGTGGACAAGAATACCTCAGGCATTCTCTTCCTTTTTGTATGAGGGACAGGTGGACGGGTAGAGAATGCTCCTGCCAAGCTGCTGCCTGAAGTGACCATCTTGGGCAATCTCATGCATTGGCTGACCCTAGAGGGGGTCATAGATGAGCACTCAGATGGCAGTTTCTCCTAGCCAAGCCAGTGGACTGTGCTATTTCTCCTCTCCTTTCTGTGGTAGCCAGGAAGAATAGTTGCAAGTAGACTGCATTGGGCTGCTAAGGCCATATTAGAGTCTCTGCTCACTTGCTGTGTATACAGAGCAGCCAGCTAGCGAACACCTCTCAGTTGTTGTAACCAGGATGGGGATCAGGTGCCATAGGAAGGCAATCTTTGCAGATATCCTTGTGGCAACCGTAATGCATGCACTAGTTTTGTTGCCATCTTGATGCAATTTTCTGGTGAGGTTGTAGCCAGAAATTTCGGGTCATGGCTATAGCCATATGTTGTCGTTGTCTATCTGGGTCACTGCAAACTGTGACTTGTGAATCAGAAGTCATCCTTGGGGGTGCCTGCTCTCTGTCCCCAATTTGTACCCACTCCCCATCAAGCATGGTTTAGCATTGCATCTGCACCATTAATCTGGTTCTTTTTTAGCCTGGCGTTACAAATCCTGGTTCAGCTAAGAACCATAGGTAGCACTTACAGTGTATAGGATTGGTACTAATGCCAGTTTTTAACTGTGTTTTAGGGTTTTCTGGGGTGCTTCACTTGCAAGGGATGCAGGGGGAAGGGAGCGCATGATTCCCCAGCCTAATCTCCTAGCTGTGCTTAAGGAATAGCCTTATTATGCCTGCAAAAGATCTCTTATATCTCTTTCTACTATTTTGAAATAGTTGATTGTATAACACTGAAATTTAGGACTGAAAATTGCTCTGTTTCTCGCAGCTGTTAACATATAGAGACCCATGTAGACAATTCTACGGTGATAGCCTGAGAGAAGCTTCATTTTTATAAAGAATGGCATAGTACATCAGTGTGAACATATGTGCTGACTCTCAGGCCTCCCCTGTGGCAGTGATCTCACTGAGCATTACCATTGTTTCTAATTTGGTGTCTTGTTTTTTGTTTTCCTTTCCCTTCTCCCTAGGCCTTTAATTCAGAAACTGACAATTTCAAACTTGCCTATGGAGGGCATCAGTACCATGCAAGCTGTGCCAACTTTTGGATCAACTGTGTGGAGCCTAAACCCCCGGGCCTCATTTTGCCTGACCTGCTTTAGGACAGTCGTCGTCGATGTTGTCTTTGTCTTTATGGGAAGCAATACACTGGAGTGAGGAGTCGGAGGACTGGTGGGGATACTGCGGTGGCAAGCAAATGTGAACATTGTTCTGACCTAGTGGTTAGGCTATTTATAAAAAGCTTGTTTTAGGCTAGCTGTTTTGTTGCAGAGTAGAGGGCAATGGCCACTATTTATCTGTCTGTGGGTGCGGGTGTGGCAAGTTGCTGTTCACTAATAAGGGAGGGGAGACTAAAAATCCCCCCCCCCTAGATAAAGGATAACTTTGGCTTCAGCCTCTGGCATTGCAAAACTGAAAGGAGTTCAATTTGTGTTTTAGTTTGGGGCTTTTTGGCTTTTTAAACAAGAATGAGTTTTTTTAACAGTCACCCCTCCTTGTTCCTCACCCTGCATACCTCCATGGCGAGCTTTTAAAAGCTCCTACTCCTTTCCTCCCCCCCCCCCAACACCCTGACAAAGAACCCTCAAAACTGGTCTTCCTAAAGTTGCCAGCTCCAATTTTCTGCTAGACCTCCTCATGCTGGACTACAGTTCACAGCCTCTGTGGTGGAGGTAGGGTAAAGACCTGCACTTTTAAAAACCAGTATCATGTTTGTGGTATAAACATGTCTCTAGGAGAGCAGATCCATGTTTTGAAAAATGTCAACTTGGCGGTATGGAATAAAAATGAAAGTAAAGTGGCAGTGGGGAGGGATGCAGCCTTGTCATAATAAAATTGTGTGTGTGTGTTTAAAGGGATCCTGCAATTTGTCACAGTTTTGCAAAGAGCTGCTCAGCTTAAAGCCATTTTCTGTTGCTTTAATTGTTTTCTCAAACACTCACTAATAGAAGCCCTTTTTCTAATATGTAGGTAGGGGGTGGGAGCAAAACTCTTAAGCAACTACTTTGTATTGTGTTGTGATGGCCACAGCTGCAACAGAGCAAAATAAGCATTTTGGGTTTTTTCCTTCTTATTTTTAAATGCATTGAGCCCATAGAACTAGAATTTTTAAATGGGCTTAGCATAGCAAGAGGTATGATTTTAGCATAAAATGAATGTCTCACCTTTTTAGCAACTGTACTGCAAGATAGATGATTTCCTTCTTGCTTCTGCTGCCCAAGTGCATACTTTGTGCTCTGTTCTCCATGACTTGGCATGCCTAGCATTCACCTTTGGTTGGTAGCCTGATATTGTCCTCAGTTGACCGAAAATGTTTAGCTGACTACAGGTATCCCATCTCAAATGCATTGCCTAGTCTACTGCTTGCAACAGAATGTATTTAAGTGATGTTTTGAAGAGTTTCTCCCAGCATCCTTGGGGGATGCATCTTTCCCCTACTACCTGCCTGAGGACTAAATTCACTAAATGGCGAATTGGAGGTATGATTGACAAGCGTCATTATGATGCTGTTGCGGGACTCCTTCAGATTGGCAAAGAACTTTGGCAGGGTACAAAAGCTCCCAAAATAGTCGGTAATGAGGGATGGCATGTTCACTAAGGGTGCAATTCAAGGGCACCCTAGGGCCGACGCAAACTGCTTGCATTGGCCCTGTGGTGTTGTGAATGTGCCATAAAGCATGTTTGCGCCAGCACTTGTGGTGCACGGCCCAGAAGCATTGGAATGAGCTGCTGATAAGCTGCCTGTGTTTTGGCATGGGCTTCTCTGGGTGGGGGGAAGGCGGGAGGGATGGGGGAGGACGTTCTGGCAGGCTGGGTGGCCCACGGAGGGGTTGCTGCATCCAAACCCAGGTCCCTGGGCCACACAGCTTGATTCAGACTGCGTGGCATGCTCAGACTTGTGCCTACTAAACAGCAGACACAAATCCGAACTGGCACCTACCCGGGGTAAGGGGACAAACGTACCCTTGCCCTGTGAAGTCTCCAGCCTGTTCCTAACTAAACCTGCGTTGGATACAGTGAAGGCAAGCTAACCTGCCTGTTCCAGCACAGGTTAGGATTGCGCCCTAAATGTCTTGTGGTTACATGGCAGGGAAAAGTCCAGGAATCCCGGCCTCAGAGGATTAAATGTTTGCTGAGTCTGCTAGAATCCTGGGTGGGTAGTAGAAGGTAGCAATGGCCCAAGGACTAGTTCCAGATACAACTTGTCAAAGCTTATTTGAATAAACATTTTTGAATGGAGTTTTCTGTAATGTGCTGGGGTATTTTTTTCCCAAGGAAGCAAGATTGTCACAATGCAATCAATTTTGCCTGGTGACTATGTTGTGTCTGAGTTACCTCTCCTGCCATTGGGTGTGTTGGTGTGTTCTTGTCTCAGTTGAAACCCTGATTAGGGCTTGGTTGGGTGTGTTAAATAAGAGCTCTCAAGACATGAGGACCCTTTCAGACAACACACTCATGAAGATAGAAAAAAATCAGCTTGTGGTGACCACATCCAAAAGTAAAGCAAGAATGAACTCTCAAGGAGTAAGTATCAACTAGAACCAATTTGGAACTGGAAATGGCCATACTTTTGCCTGTCTTTTTTCTCACATAGCAGGAGGAGCAGGGCTGGTCCGAGATCTCTTGGAGCCTGAGGTGGCTTGCCAAATGCTGCCCAACTTACCTGGTGGTGTGCCAGCTTTTGCTCTTCTGAGACTAGTGTACCCAAGATTCTCCTTTCTTCCATGGTTGTGGTCTGTCCCCCTCTTCCTTTTCAATCCAGGTAGTGCGAAGAAGGGGAGGATCAGTGAAGGCAAGTGGGCAGCTCCTGCTAATCTGTCTTTGCCTGAGGCAACCATTTCAGTTGGCCTTGTGGATGGGCTAGCCCTGAGAATGAGGGAATTAATAATTTATTCCCAATGCACCCTTCTGGTGTGTAAATGTGATCACGAGTACTGGGCTTCTGCACCTGTCCTGAGGCTTGAGTCCTTGCCATGGAAGCAATGGGGCAGTTGTGCATTGCTAGTACACAACAGCTCTATCTAGTGCTTTCCAGGGAAAAGTTGCATCTGCCTTCCTGCCATGCAGCTACTGGCCCTCCTGGGTTCAGACATCAGCAAACTGCAAAAACTGAAGTGGTTACTTGAGGCTGAATTGGACCAATTCCCTGTATGTAATTTCTATTCTGGGGAAAGCAGAGGGACCTAAGAATGTCTATATCCACAGTCAAACCTCAAGCCCATGAAAGGTTGCAGGAGTCTCTGCCATTGGCCTGAGGGTTCTGCACCAGGGACACCATGAGAGGCGATTCCAAGGAGCACTTGACTCTCTGAGCTAATATTTTCTCTCTGCTGATCAAGGATGTCTTTGAGCCTCTATAGAGAAGGGTGAGGAAAGAGGAGGCAAGATTGCCAAGTGTAATTACGGCAGGGCTTATTGAACGATGACGGTGTTAAGGCCCACAACAGATATAGGAAGGGGAAAACAGCCAGCCATGTTCTATTATTAACATCTCCATGTCTACCAAAGAAAGGAATTTCTTAAAACCACCTTTCTTTGACCTTGTGACATGAACATGAACAATTTCACTTTTTTACTGATAAAGAGGCTGTTGTGCAGGGAGGAGGGGGAGGCAGAGGCTTGTTCTGTTAACACATTCTGCTCCTTCAAAAGACTCGGCAGCGTTGTCGTCACCCATCCACTCTGCTGCTATTCTGTTAGCCAAGGGCCCCAGTGTCCTTGGAAACGGTATCCAAGGTTACGGTATTTTCCCAGCTTCATATTTTGCTTCATCATGTCGAGTTCTTCCTTTTCTTCCTTTAATTGAACGCAGGTTCACCAATGCAGGAGAGAGGTCCTCTATATTTGGGTTATTTCATAGCATTGAGTTTTTTGTTTTGTGATTTAAAAAAAAATGTTTCTTTCTTAGTGAAGCCAGCTCCATGCTGAAGTGTGCATGTTTGTTTTGTTTTCTAAATGCATTTACATGGAACTGTGTGAAGTCAGTCCATGTGGCTTGCTTTTCATTTGTCTTGGTACGCACTTTGGTCGCATATGGTTGCTAGCTGATTTTAACAATGTACAGTATTGTGTTGCTTTCCTGAAATATGCTGCTGTTCCTGGTTTCCTTTCTGCTCAGCATTTTTAGAAATGCAGTCAATGTTTTGGAGCAAACCAGCTTGAGTGCCCTGTGTAGTATTCCAATTGGTGCCACAATAAAAGGAGGAGGCCCACACAGGTAAGAGGTCTGCTGAGGAGCTTCTTACACTTGGAGCTGGCTTGTGAATTGGGGGGGGGATCCAAACACCAAAATTGGATCTAGCAATACTACAAAACAGCTGTGAGCAGAAGGCCTCTTGTGCTCCTAATGTTTGAATGAGCCCATAGCTGCCCCCCTGCTATCCAGCCCATTCAGGATTGGGGAGGGCATCTCACAGGCCATTCCAATGTCTGCTGGCAACCGAGTGCTAAGTGTCTTCTGGATGGTGGGAAGTAGCTTGCGTGGGGTTCTCTGATGTCTGCTGTGGGCCTTTGGTACCTTCCAATACTATCACATTGGGCTTGTATTGGATAGTATTGGGCACAATTGGATAGTATTCGGCTTCCAATATTATCACAATCTACATGTGTAGTAGAATGAGATGCTAAAATCCTGAAGCAGTTGAGTGAACTGTATTGTGAGGAATCAGTCATGACTGCTTTCCTCATACACATATTTATCTCTTTGTGCAACTAAAATCTAGCACATGAAATAGATACGTTCTAACATAACGTTTATCTTGCCATGGCTGGGAACTTTGTGTATCATCTAAAAAAAAACAACAACCAAGAACCAACCCCACACAGACACACTTGCACCCTTTCTTTCTGAAGTGGAACAATCTGATCTGCTGCATGGCTAGACAAAGCCTAACTTAAGTCTAACTCATTTAAAAGGAACTTAGGTGTAACCAGTTTGCTCTGGATTGGGACTATATTCTCTATAACCTTCTACAGAATGACCAATTGGCTTTCATTTCAGGATTTGGGAAATTAGTTTAGTGATGAGAAGGGGTTAAGTTTATCCTTAGCAAGCTGTGTTCTAAACACAAGGTTGCAATGGGATATATGAAATGAAAGCCCATCACATAGGTATCTTTTCTTATGAACTGCATGCTAATTAGGGGGTTGTAGTGTGAAAAGGATAGCACTTTTTTTCTTTTAAACTGGCATTTCTGGATGTTTTTATTCAGTTCAGTTTTGGGGGGATGGTAAAAATGCCACATACAGAGGCGTGGTCAAGACCTTCTGAAATGCCATTCACTTTTTATCTGAGGTTTGTTGGCATCTGCTGCTATTCCTTCCACTCCTGCTCTAGTCCCCTTTTGGATCTAAAGAACAGGAGGAGAGGCAAGTCTTACATTGTGTTTGAACTCTGTTAGCTAGAGTGTCATTCACTTCCACTATTCCCCTTTATTTTTTGAATCAAAGGAGCAGGAAGATTGGAAACAAGGCAAACTGTTGCCTAAGGCAATAGCCTCAGTTGTCCTCAGGGATGGTTCAGCACTGAATGTAGCTTGAAAAGAGCTGCATCTTGCAAGAAGGCTCCTTTTTGAATGTACTGTATATTTTCTTCCTGTAGCTGTTTCAGCTGCCTCTGAAATGATTCTTTGGTTGATATAGTTGATTTGAGCTCTTGTTTCATGGTATTGTGCTAACATTTTTTTTAAAAAACCTGATTTACTCGCAGTGGTGTACAAACTGTTATTGATTCTGTGAAATCTTCTGATTCTCAATAAAGAACTTCTTATATTGTTTCAGAAAAGGTTTAGAGCATTCAGTCACTGAAACTGTAAACAAAAACATATTTAAAATACAGTATTTTACCACATCTTGCATTTTTCTCCTCTTGTGGTGCTAGAATCTGGGGGTCATGTAATGGAATAGGTCCAGCAGTAAGTTCAGAATACACAAAGAAGTGCATAAGAAGTATAGTCATGCTCTGGTATCTGCTGGGGGTTCCATTGCAGACCCCCCCCCCCCATGAAACTGGGGACACCCTTTTAAAGATAGGGGAACATCAGTGGTTTTGTTGTAACAAGGTACAAAAAAATGGTTTAATGTTCCCCTATTTTAATAGGTGTCCCAGTATCAGTGGATAACTAAAACCATGGATACTGGGGCATGCCTGTAATTCTTTTTTATGGAATTGATCACCTCAAGAGGTGGTGGTGGGCCACCCTAAACACTGGGCCATTCTTGGAAGAGCTGCTTGCCATGAGAGCCCAGTGGAACTTCTTTGTTGAAAGATAGTCCTCTATACTGAATACCAGGTGCTGGAGTTGAACTGGGCTGCTGCCATCATATCCTGGTGGGTAAGCTTACTAGAAACTCCTGGCCACCATTGGGAACAGAATGATGGGTTGGCTAGAACTTTCGCTTCCTATATCTGGTTGTTACATTTTTATTTTCAGAGCAAGACAATATGCAATCTCTGCCTGCCCCAGTTGCTGTATGTTTTTTGTTTTGGTTTTTTAATGTGGATTATTAAGATTCTCTGAGCATTGCCTTGCTGTGCTCAGGAACAAAACTTCATGGCTTATGCTTATGCTTATTTTTCCCTACCGCTCAGCATCCCAGGCAAGAGGATGCAGAAATAAGCTGCTGGTAGGGCTGGTCAGTTATTAACCACATAAGCTGTGCTCAGTAGAATGTTGTGTGTCCCTTTGCCTGTTTTAATTTGAGGCAGAATCTTCTAGAGCAAGGGTGTCAAACTCATTTCATATAGTGGGCTGAATAGCATTCATGATGCCTGCTGAGGGCTGGAAGTGATGTCACTAAACAGGTGATACCAGAAATAAGCACTTCCTTCACTTAGCAACTCCATAGCGGCAAACAGAAAACACACACATCTTGATCATTTCAAGACAAGGGAGAGCCCAAATATTCTGGGAGTTGCACTTTCAGCAGTGACACATCAGCAGCTGATGCTAAAAGATCCTGTGGGCCAAAGAGCTGCTGAGGGGCACATCTGTTCCCTGGGCCTTATATTTGACACCCCTATTCTAGAGCTTGGCTTGGGATCATGTAGCCAAGCATGTATAGAGGGCTTCTTTCTACAGTAGTCCTAATGCATTTCCTCCCTTGACTTGTGCTCTGGTTCTGTTGATCTTAATTCTGGCCTCTTCTGCCAGAAGCGTGAGGCCTCTTATTACCATGAGGCCTAGAAGCTTGAGATTTTTTAAAAAATAATTAGCACCATGTTCAATTCCAATGCAGAACTGCAGAAAGTTGTTTGGCCATAAAAGCAGAGGGCTTATTTGACTAAACTCATTTATCATCAATATAGTGATATAGTCATTGCTTGAAGCTATAGCCTCTACTTTAAAACACACCAGTGCACACACAGGCTGTAATCGTACTTTTTAAAGCTATTTTCCCCAGTGGCTCTCAACTATTTAGCTGGTGAGCTTTGACATTGATTCAGTAGTACAGATAGGAGCAGCTCTATGAGCTGGGATAGGAAGAGGTTTAACTGTTGTCTTTCAGATTGACAGCTGGTGCTGCACTAGTGTTGACAGCAAGAAGGTTAATCTGCAAGCAGGGGGGAGAAACTGGGCCTCTTAAGCAGCTTGATTGTGGCAGATTTGGCTTCCCTTGTAAGCTGACTATCTGGAATATCAAACCATGACTATGCTGAAACTCCTAGAATGGCACGCTCAATTTCCAGCATCCAGTGACTTGAAAGTGAATAATTCACTACCTCTGCCACTAAAAACAGCCATCATTTGCCTCAATAATGGCCACTATTTTGGTTTTGATTTGTATTGTGTTGAGGCAGCAGTTTATGCAGAGTGCTATTGCTCTGCTTGAGCAAACCACCAGTGTACAACGGCTGTTAAACCTGCAGCATGCCTGCCTTTAAATACTAGATATAGCGTTTACCCCCACCTTGTAGGGTTCTGAGGGGGAAACTGATTACTGGACTAGATGGGCCTTTTGCCTGGTTCAGCAGAGTTGGTTATTAATAGAACTGGGAATATTCTCAATGTTACTGGGTCTTGTAGTTCAGCTTCCTGAGAATCTTAGCTTTCATTTTAACTAAAATAAGTTTCTAGTCCTTAAGGCAGGAAAAATGGGCTTTGTCTGCTGAATTTTGTTCTGAATACATCTAACCATGATTTTCCAGAGGGTCTGTTATCCTTGCAGTCAGTAGTACCAGAACTCACTTTCCAAAATAAGCAAGTATTGTATGTTTAAAGTTGTTTAATTTGTATAATTTGCTAAATTTAATATGCAATACAGAATGCTTATTTTATTGTGAGTGTGCACAAGAAACATTGGATATACTGGGGAAAATAATTGAGCAACACAAGATTTAAGATAGTAAGGCAGGAAAAAAAAGCATAACATCTGAATTCTTGAAATTATTTTATTTCTGGCAGATTGTCTGGTTAGCGCGTGTTATGTGCTTTCCCTGCCTGAAAATTAAAAGCTAGCTATAGATTACTAGAACAGGAGGTGAACTCAGAATAAGTCTCTACATAATTTTAAAAATAAGATTGCAACAGCATATTAGTTCTCTCCATTTGGATGTTGTTTTTTTATTTTTTAATCCAGCATTTAAGAATAAACTTTCTTGTGGAAAAGGGAAGTCACTCTCTCCTGCTAAGGCTTTTGCCAGCCAGTTGCTCTTGTAAAGAAGAAAAATAAAATGAAAAATAAAGCTACTGCATTGCAAGACAGTATTTTGGGCTGCATCTTCCACCACTTGAGTGCTTGGCTTCATGAATTTTTATATCGTTGAAATGGACTTGCAAGTTCATTTTGCAGATGCTGTACATCGTCACACAGGAGACATTGTGGCAAAGTTAACTCCACGAGATGTAGGATTAAGGCGCCCCCAATTTATGGGGTTGCTGGTTTAGTGCTTTGAAAAATGCAGTGGAGGTTCTGCTGTCTGATAAGGAACTTATGTCAACCACAAAGAGAGAAGGTGAAACTCTCCATGCGGGTGGGATCCATAATGTCACATCCCTCCTGCTTCTGTCTGTTCTCTTCAGATCCCCCAGTAAGGCACGAAGGTTCGTCTCTCCCTCATGTAAACATCTGGCATAATGCCATATGGAGTCTGTACCATTTTAACGGTATTCCTCCCATAGAGCTCTCGCTCATAGTCTATGAGCTGTCGCCAGAAGCCCACATTGGGGTGTATGACAGGGCGTCTTGACTTTACCCAGTTGTACGCCTCATAGAGGGAGACGTTCTGATATTTCATGAGATACGCAATGCAGAGGGTAGCTGAACGGCTCACGCCAGCTGCACAGTGCACCAGGGTGACCCCCTGCTTCCGGGCCACACTCTGGATTTTGTCTGCCACACTGTCGAAGTATAGCGAAATGGGAGCACTGGGCATGTCAGCAACAGGCACTTTGACGTACTCAAAGTCGGGGAAGTTAAAATTGGGGAGCTCAATGGTGGCATTGATGATGCATGTTATTCCACGTGCTAGGAGCAGTTGGCGGTTGGAGGCGACGCTTCCTTTACTGAGGTACAGGAAGGGGGTGATCTGGGCGATGCCGCCCAGTGCCCCTTCGGAATACAAGCGTGGAGTCATCAGAGTTCGTGGCAAAGAATAGTGTCTTCGGGAGGTCATGGGGGATCTTGGGCACTCTTAGGCTGCCATGTTGGACATGGAAACCTGAATTATATTCTATCTTGATTTTCAGAGGAATTCAATCTGTGTTGCTATTTTCACCTGCAAAATATAAGAGACAAACCAGCTTTAAAACATGTCCATATAGAAGCAGGAAGGCTACTAGTGAGTAGAAACATAGCATGATGGTGCTAACTCTGCCCAGCAATACTACTTGATGGACACATTTCAGCTGCAACCCTAAGCATCTTTGGAAGAAAAGGAACAGGAGACCACCCTTCCCTAACTGTTGGTTGCAACCTGATTTTTAGTAGGTCATGCACCACCTGATGTGCCACAGGCATTCTGGAGTGCTACCTGGCTGCCACAAAACATTTTGGGGCGTGTCACAGCTGACAAAGTGGATTGTGGGCTGGTGTACCCCTGCTGCCACAAGGCATTCTGGGACATTTGGCCGCAATGGACAACGAAGTGGGTCACAGCCATAAGACGATTGGAAAGCCCAGAGCATTATAACAGATGTGATGTTGAGGTTTGTATTTGCAAAGGTGTAGCTGCACTGCAAATGTAAACCACCTTTAAATGCATCTAATGGCCTGCAAGGGTTTCTGGGAAGTGAGCACCCTGAAAAATCATATTTTCTGATGGGTATCATAGAACTACAGCTACCAGAGTTCCTTGTTAGATGTCATGTCAGCTGGGCCAGCAAATTTAGTGTAGGCTTTTTGAGTTTGGCCTCTTAATTGCTATACTGAGGTATACCACTGTACACCTTGGGCTCAGTACCACTGAGGTGTATCACTCTACATAGAACATTGTAGAGTGTCACGCATAGGGGGTGGCAAATCATTGGGGAGGGGTGGCAGCATTTAGCATGCAACCCCAAGAGGTTTTTGGCAAGCACTGCTGGCCTGCTTTTTACAAAACAGCAATGCTCATCTGTTTGGGGGTAAGAAAGTATTTGCCAGGTTAGCTGTAAGTTACCTCTTTGGGTGAGTGTCTAACACAGCAAAAACATACATAGCAGGGCAATTCTGTGGCTAAGGCCCAGATGACATGATTTTGCTCAGTAATACCTTGGGCACAGAACACTACAATGCCCAAAACATCTGATAATCCACTATGGTATGTGACCATGCGTTTTTAAATTCAAAGGCCACAAATAGTGACAAGCAAGCAGTTTGAAAAGGCTCTTGGAGTTCCAGAGAACTTTCAATAGATTGATTCAGGGGCAAATCCACTGTTCAGCTTCTCTAACGATTTGGCTTCATTAGTGCAACATGAGCATCTTCAGTGGCCCAATACTGACTAAGGATGAAGTCATTCAAATGGTACGGATGCTAACATGAAGGATGCTGTTGCAGAATGGATCCCCTCTTGGAGCCTATTGTGAAGACTGATTTGTACGATGCTGAAATTCATTTCTAGTTTGCAACTAGAGCACCTCTGCCCACCCAGTTTGTAAGAATCAACTGAATTGCACACCTTGGAACTTGGGAATTTAAGAAACATAATATACTCTAGACTTCTAATTCAGTGGATTTGTGAGTAGAAGAATATACTCTACCATTTGCTAAGCTAAGGCTACATCAGGGTATGCCTAATAGTGCACTGGGCGATGCCGTATACACATCAGGGGACACCTGCCAGATTCCTGAAGCCCTGTTGATGGCCATGGGATGGTGAATTTTTTTGGTTGTGGCACTCATATCTGGAATGCCCCCCACTTCATCTGGAACCATGTAAAGACTTTCAGTTGCCCAGGCATTCTAGCACATAAGTTAGTTTTTTAGCTGTCACTTTATATTTCTGCTGCTTTTATTGCCTGGTGATAGCTGTTCTTCCTGTAGTTTTATGGTTTATCCATTATTGTTGGTTGCACTGTATTTTTCAATTCTAAGCCATCCTTAGAGGTTATGTTGAAAGATGGCTAAGATGGATTGTTTAGTTTAATCAATAAAAACCCAACTGAATCTGAACCAGAGATCAACTAAAAGCTCGCCTGTTCATTAAAGTCTGCTTAAATAAGGTCAGTGAGCATGATTGTGTTCTGCAGCTGGGGAGCCACTACTGGAAAGGCCCTACCAACCTCTTAATCCCTGCTTTTTAGGGGTGCCTGGAACATGGCCTTGAAATTGTTACACTACAACCTCATATTTAATAAAACTTGGCCAACTCACCCAAGTTAAAGGCTGGTTGGAAGCCTCTAGCTTTGTACTAACCAAGCCTCTGTTTAGTGGAAGGCTTGAAGAATTTTGTTCCAAAACGCAAAAGGGTGGAAAGAAGCAATTCCCACTGGTTTGGAAATTTGGAAGGGCATGTGCTCTGTGAAAGACAACAGGGTAGCCATGTGGATCTGGGCCAATGCTTTGAAGAGATAAGAAGCCTGGTTGGTAATTATGTGTCCTTTGCTTAAATTCTCTCTTAGTGCAATGGCTCAGGTAGCTGAATGTGTTCCTCCTGCTGCAAAGCACTGTCTACGACTTGGCAGTGTTTAAAGTTATGTTTGACAGTTCATTCACTCGTGTCAGGAATCAAGGGATGTGAATGTGCATGAAGCACTAGCAGATGTCTTGTGGTGGGTTCCCCTGTAGCAGCGGTTTTCAATCTTTTTGTTGAAAACAAAACCTTTTTGTGTCGCCATACACTGACAAGGCACTAAAATTTGTCAAGGCACATCAACTGTTTTTTACCAGGCATGCTGCACAGCTGGTGGGTGGTTCACATTCCCCAGTAGTCCTCCTAATAAATGACCCAAACTCCCACAGCCCACCTGTGGACAATTCACAGCACACCAATGTGCCGCAGCACATTGGTTGAAAATAGCTGCCCTGTAGTAAGGCTCTGGTGCCTTCTCTCCTGTTCTGCTCACTCTGTCTTCACAACACATCTGGCAGTTCAAGCCTTGTGGAGGGCACCAACTGGGATGCAGCTCCAGTGCACCAGAATGTTCACGCTGCCGCTTACTTTCCCTCTCAGATCCAGATAAGCAGGGGGAAGGGGAGGAGCAGGAGGCACACTACCAGGGAGAGTGGGAAGCAGTATTTGGCATGCTTTGGTTGGCTCTGAATCGGACTACACCCCACCTACAATCTGAAGTGGTATAGTCCTTCAGATACCTGCTCTTGGATCTTGCTCTTGATTGATCTATGCAGGTCTCAAACATGTTCAAACCTCCAAAGGACTCTACTCACAAAATGTACCACTTTAATGCAGTGCAAGATTCCTACCCTACAAGGAGCTACGGAGAACAGCACTTAATAAGCACAGCCTCTGAAGCCAATGGGTTGCATTTTTTTTTCAACAGTACATCTAACAGTAAAAAACTTCTACCCTCATCCAGCAAAATCCTAAGATATTTAGAGGCAAAGTAAAACACATTGTTATTAACTATAAAGCTAGCAATTAAAACCTAGGGCATATTAAAATCCTAACAATAAAAGGATTGATGCTCAAAGAAAATGTGGAGGGGGGAACCAGCTGTTGCATTTCTGGAAACATCAATTAGTTTGGATGTTTGCTTCTTGAAAGCATTTTTAAATACAGTATCTGCAAGACTGGATTAAGAGCAGCAGCAATCCCTTAAAATGTATTTTAAAATATCAAGTTTCTAGCAGTTAATCTTGCCACATGAGGTGGTGATGGCATCTGGCCTAGGCGCCTTTAAAAGGGGATTGGACAGATATCTGGAGGAAAAGTCCATTGTGGGCGATAGGCCATGATGGGTTGTACAACTGCCTTACAGTAGTCGGCTACTTCAGAATGCCAGATGTAGGGGAGTATCAACAAGATGCAGGCATCTTGTTGTCTCCTATGCTCCCTGAGGCATCTGATGGGCCACTGTATAATACGGGAAGCTGGACTAAATGGGCCTTTTGCCTGATCCAGCAGGGCTTTTATGTTCTTATGTAGTTCTCAAGGATCAAACTGTTTCTTTTAAAAAGAATTTCAGTGTAGTCTTGTCTTTCTTCATTGTCATTTTTTCCTTGATCTTCATATCTTCTTCAGAGGGCCAGCAATGTGGGAGCTCTGTAATAGGATCTCTGGTTATTTTTCTGTGTTCCTCAGTTATGCCGAAATGCAGCTGCCAACGTGATCAAAACAGTGGATGGAGAGATTTCACCCTTCTCCTTTATGCTTCCGTTCTCACCCACCCCCATCAAAATAGCCTGCTCTATGATAGACTAATGCCAGATTTTTGTCCATGAATCTGAAAAACATTTACCACAAGTTAGATTTTTTTTCCTTCCAACAAAATTAATTCCAGCTCTAACCTTCCATGCCTGAAATTGATATGTGGGCAAAGAATGAATAAGGTTTGCCACAGAAGTAGGGGATGGCAAAAGGAAAGGTACAGAGGATTTTTCAGCCTTCAGAACAAGCTTGGGAAAATTAATCTTTTAGCCAAGCCAAAAGTATTTTAATACTTAGAATTCTAATTTTAGTAGTCTAAAATACTAAAATCTATTAGTATTCTAAAATCATTGGAGGTAGTTTTGTAGTATGCCAGAGAGCAGTTCCTTCCTACAGAGGGCAGAAAAGTATAATTACTCTGTCTAGTGTGGGGTGTGCTAATGGGGGTGTGCATTGCAAAACCCAGATGGGTTGTTTGCAGAGGACCGGGGGGGGGGGGAGTCCAGTAGCTTAACTTTTAGATAAAATCAAGGGATGCTAATATTTCCAAAATCTATTTAACATGCACCAATGATTTTACCATTTTTGGCTTGGTCTTACCATGGCTGCAAGCCCAATGCTACAGTACAGCTTTTAAATTAGATTAACTGTAATGGTGACTTTCCCTCAAGAAACTCCAGGATTTAGAGTTTTAGAAGGGTGCTATAATATAGGATTTGCTGCATTCTTACAAAACTACAAATCCCATGATTCTTTGAGGGGAAGAAACCATGACAGTTAAAGCGCTTTCAGCTTGAGAGGTCCCATCTCAATGCGGTTCTGGTAGGCATGTCCATTATTTAATCAAATCACAAGTTGTCAATGCCAGGCTTATACATTTAAATGTACAGTATATGCATAATTTATGGTTCTGATGAATCCACTACTATACCTTCTGTTCTTGTTTGAAGAGTCTGAGGCCACTGTGACACTATTTTGTAGGCATTGCCCACTCAGATTCAATCCTGCCAAAACTCAAGACCCCCTTAATATAACTCCCTTCACCCATCTGAAAAGGTGTCTTTGTGACATCAGCATTATATTAGCCAATCATCCTTCCTCCTTTTGTTGCTGAGATGTTTGAACGGTGGAATTATTTGGAGCAAAGTGAGGATGATGATTAATTTCACAGCTCAGAAATTAGGAGTGGGGCCTCTTTCTCACAGAAATGCCAGGAGGGAAAGGGGTAGACTTTAGTTCCCCCGGTAGGGAGTTCTATAATTGTGGCATCACTACCGAGAATGCTCGCCCATGTGCTGCCATCCCCCTAACTTGGGAGAAAGGTGGCACTTGCAGGGAGGCTCCCTCAGATGACCGAACAGGACAGGCCAGAATATATTAGTGAAGGCAGTACCTGAGATAACCTGGAACCAAACTAGGAAGAGCTTTAAATGTCAAAGCCAGTATTTTGAATTGAGCCTGGAAACAAATGGGCAGTCAGTGCAGCTGCTGAAGCAGTGGCCCAACAGAATCAAACCACCTAGCTCCCGTAACCACCCTGACTGCTTCATTCTGCACTAATTGCAGCTTCCAAACAGTCTTCAAGGGCAGCCCCTGTAGAGTGCATTGCAGTAATCCAATCTTGAAGTCACCAAGGCAAGGACCACTGTGGTCAGGTCCAATTGACTTCAGTATGACCACAGGTGGTGCACCAGCTGAAACTGGCAAATGCACCCCTGGCCACTGCTGCCACCTGGTTCTCCAGGGAGGACTGTGAATCCAGGAGCACTCCCAAACAGTACAGCCCAATCATGTTTTAAAATCCATAAAATACTCAAATTCAAAAATAGCCACAAGAAGCCTTTGCTCATTTTAACTCCCTCTCCCATCCCATGTGCCACAACTGTAGAGGTCTTGACAATACTTCTGGCAGGTGCTAGAGCTTTGCTAGTTCAAAGCTGCCCTCTTCTAGGACTGAAAAAGATTTTGCCTGTGGCTTGCTGCAATTATCCTGGGATGCACGGACCAGTGGGTCTGATAGCATGAAGAGGCTTCATATGTTCAAACAGCGAAGCTTTAATCAACTCCTGGAGTAAACTTTATTAGAAATATAAAACAAAATACCCGAGAAGACATTACCCTCCTGCTGGTAAATATCAATTTAAATGACAGGAATCGATATGGTTAGTCTCTCTCCATCTCATTTTGTCCTCTGTAATGACTGTAGGAGGCAGGCTGAAGCCACTATTATCCCTTTGTTTTATTTTAATGGGGTGCTTTAAAAATATTCTACCTTCAGGTGAACTCTTGCCACATTGTCCTGTCTGAGGAACTATTGGATGGAGCAGCAGATTCTCTGGGAAAGCTTCTAAGATGCACATCCCACTGGGGTGCTGGCCTGATCTGTAGGAGGGCAACACTCAGTGCTCCTCTGGGGCTGCACACTGGAAGTGAAAATCAGTACTAATGGTCTAGTTGACTTTCAGAGATGTCCACCGTTACTAGAGGTGTTTGAAAACAGTGTTATTTTACTGAGAAGTAAACCAATTGTGTTCAGTAAGATTTAGGTAAGATAATCCTATCTTAGCAGAAATAAACATCACTATTACTAGAGTTTTGTGGTTTTATGTGGTTTTAACGAACATGAACACATAAACACACAAAATACTGCCTTCAAAAAATTTGGAGTTAAAATATCCAAATAAAAACACCATACCACATTTTGGTGTTTAAGGCATTTTCCAGAAATTAAAATAGATTACTTTTTCAATTAGAAATAATACTGTATCTGCATCTGCTAACATTGTATCTCCTACCCAGTACACTTTTATAAAGCATTTAAACTCTATACAAATGGGCACTTGAAATGAGAGAATAAAAACACACAACACCACTTTCTGCCTTTCAAATCACAAAATCTGTGAACAAATAACACTTTCAATCAACCCAATCTATTACCCATCTTTTCATTGTTTCTAAGGAAGCCTGGGATTCCATAGGTTGAAAACCACTGTTCTAAAGGGGATGGGGGCTTCTAGAACATGACATGTGGATGAATCCATGCAAACATTCCAACTTCTCACAGATGACACACTTGCAGTAGCACCCCTAGTGTCATTCCATTGAATCATTACCCAAAGGCTACCAGGAAATTACACATAGTTGAAAGAAACAAAGATACCGTATTAGGCAAACTTATTTATTCTACAATAAGGCAAATAGTATTGTTTTTACTGTAGTAAAATGATTACTGTGTGCAAAATGATAGTCTGCGTAGTCTGTATAGTGTGTGCTGTAGAGACTAGATGTAACTTGCCGCCATTCAAAGACTGAACTTGTCAGAAGCCAGGCAAGAGGGCTCAATCCTGAAGAACATCAACAAAATTTCAAGCAGGCATTTCCCAAAGGCCAAAAATCAAGAAAGCTATTTCCAAGGACAAGGATGAGGAACTGGAAACTGTTCCTGGTAATCTGGGACAGTTGAAGTGTATGCATTTAGATGTTGGAATTTGGGTTCTAGGGTACTGAAGAACTGTCAACTCTCCTACAATTCTACCTGCCTACTGTGATATTCAGAGGAAGCCTTTGCTCAGCTCTGAACCAAAAAGCAGCTATCTACTAGTAACAAGACCCAGTCTCTCCCAGGTTGTATTATGTATTCACAAAGCCACAGGGGCTTGGCCTGTACGTTACAGCATAGCATCCAAGTTTCCTTGTTACTGTTTTGTGCTGGGTTTGGTTAACATATATTGTTTGCAAGCTGGCAACCAAAGATGCAGCCCAATTCCATGTGGCATTCTTCTGGCATTTAATAACGAGCACTATCAACTGGGTGTCGGTTGATCAGTCATCTGGCTTTGATTATATTTAAATACATTTGCATGCCAATTAAACCTCAATGGCAATGTATCTGCTGAAGACTCAAAAGGAGGTGTGCGATAATAAAAGAAAGCTACCATTTGTTAGAAGGGGAGCTAACCATTTATATACAGTACATTTTCTATTGCAGTAGTTCTAATAGCCTCAAAAAAATTAACTATTGTTAACTACTCTGTTGTTGCCAGCCATGCAAGAATCCGCACCTTTTGTATGAGTATTCATTAGCTTTGCTAATGGCTTTTCTTAATTAACTTTGCTAATGGCTAACCTGGGGGATCTGGATTCAAACTCCACATTTCACCATGAAACTCACTGGCTGGTCACTATGGTCAGTAACCTTAAGCCAGTCTCCATCTCTCAGCTAATCACAGGGCTATTGTGTGGATAAAATTGAGGGGCTGGGGGAAGAGATCCATGTATACCACTGGGAGCCCTTAGAGCAGGGGTTTTCAAACTACGGCCCAGGGGCCAAATCCGGCCCACCTTAAGATTTTATTCAGCCCACAGAAACTTAAAATATTTGACATTTTTACTCGTATCATTTTTCAGTTGAAGCATGGCATTGTTTTTGTAAATATCACATTTTTCTTTTGTTCTGAGTCATATCGTGCTGTTGACAAAAAAAGATCCAAGTAAAACTTATTCACTCATTTAAATTTCATTCATTTATAAATTACTTCTTTTGGCCTGTGAAAATCTGTAAAATATATGATGTGGCCCTCTTACTGAAAAGTCTGGAGACCCCTGTCTTAGAGGATAAAAATATAGTAAAAGTAATGAATAGTAAGTAGGTGGTTGTGATATCTTAAACAAAAATGTGTGTAGAAGAACATGCTGAATCAGAGGAAAGAAGATGGATTTTCAGTGGATAATGGCTGTTGTTCCCCATAACCAGGAGTGATTTGCTGTGCAAAGGGGAGATCCAATCTGGAGTGGGGAGAAGAAGCTGAAGACTAGTATTCCCCCAGCCAAGGAAAGTTTTGAAGCCTTTGTCCAAGGCATTCAAATAGATAATCTGACATATTGGTTCCACCCATTACAGCTGCCACCCTATCATTAGTGAACTGAAGCTTTAGCTGATTACTCTCCTGATTGAACTGATTAAACGCTTGCAGATCCCTAATAATTACTAAAATCAGAGGTGTCTAAGGTTAGAGTCTGCTGGCTGTTTGCTACAATGTCTTTGAATTACTGTAGCTCTCATTTTTGTGGAGGATAGAAAATACAGTAGTGAATCAACCAACCCAAGCTGCCTGGGATTCCCAGTTCCTCTCCCCACTGCCACTGGAAACAACTTGGGTGGTTAATTGCCTATTGGAGCAAAAACAGATAACCCCAAAAATAAGTTACTGGTTTATGCCAAAGTTAATATGTTTGAAAATTAAAGTTCTCATATTGGGAGAAAGTGAGAACAATATCCCTTTCTCTGCACAGTTCATAATTTTGAAAACCTCTATCATACCCCCCCCCTTTAGTTGTCCTATTTTTTTCTAATTTAAAAAGCCTCAGAGGCTTTCTACATATATATTATGTTTTTTGTGCTGCTCCACAGGAATAATTGCCAGTGGGTAGCCTATCTCCTTAGTAAACTTGATGCTGCACAAGTTCCCTGCTCCATCTGTTCTTGTCTTACACCGCTCCTCATTATGTTAGCCTACCATAATAGAGTTTCATAGTTTTCAGCTTAGGGCAATGGAGATCTTCAAATGTAAGCATGCTTACAAATAAGCCCACACAAGTTACTAGTCCACAAACATTTTCTCTGCACATTGTTTCTCAAACTGTGGGTTGTTACTTGATATCAGGTGGGCCGCGGAAAGCTGGAAGCTGACCAGCAGAAAGCTGGAAGCCATCTTGAAAGCTGCAGACCTTACTCCTGCTATGTTTTTTTTTATGAGTGTTAACCACTTGAATTTTCAAGTGAGGTTTTTAAAATTTTGGATTTGGTTAAGAACATAAGAAGAGCCCCAGTGGATCAGGCCAAAGGCCCGTCTAGTCTAGCTTCTTGTATTTTGCAGCAGCCCACCAGATGCCTAAGGGAATACACAAGACACGTGCATCTTGTTCAATGTTTTTATATAATATTTTGTTCCAATCTTGCTTTCTGTCAGAGAAGTTTCATGGTTGTGCAATTGCTGTAGTCCCAGAATGCCAGTTTGCATTCCAGGAGTGTCATTTGGTAATGTCACAATGATGGCACTTCCTGCTTGATGATGGCACTTCCAGCCATGACATCACTTCCAGGTTAATGACATCACTTCCGGTGGGTCCCAACATGAGTGTCATTCTAAAAAGTAAGTCCCAGTGCTAAAAGGTTCGAGAACCACTGCTCTAGCATGTCTGCTTTCACATCAGTCAGTTGTTATCTACAAAGGGAAGACCTACTGTTTTTGTCAAGTGGTTTTTTTGCTTGTTACAGGGAGGCATTCCGTGCCTCAAATGAGTGACTGTTTACATACTTGAACACAGAATTGCGAGTTGATGCCAAAAGGAACAAGAACAAATCCATTAACTAGTATTAGTCATGATAACCACGTACAGTATGCAACAGTATACAGTTATTATTTCCCAATTCAAAGGCAGCATGCCCTATAGATGCCAGATCCAGGAAGGGCAATATGTCCTGCTGGTGGGCTTCCCAGAGTCAAACAAGATGCTGAATTAGATGAGCCTGCAGGGTTCTCACTATGCTCTTATGCCAACTAGATTGGAAGCCTCCCAATTCTTATGGGGCTCCTGTAACTCAGAGCTATGGGGAAGGACAATACCTTCCTTTGCCACTGGAGGTTGGCTATTGCTCATTGTTGTCAGATTACAGGCTTGCAATGTTCCTCTGGGCAAAGGCAATGACAAAGTGTCATCTTTGATCTACTGCAAAAGCCTGAGCAGCAATAAGCCTTTTGCCCAGCATCTGAAGCCTCCTCTTGATTTTCCAAGCTGAATCCAGGGGAAGGGCAGCTGCCAATACTTCCTTCTGGAGCCAGCAGTGGCCTTTTTGTACAAATCACGGCAAACTCTACTACCTTTATTCGGAGATGGCATCTTTAGGCAATGGGGACTGCCGCTAAACATAGGAAACTGTTGTCTGCTGAGGCAGACCCTTGTCCTTCTAGCTCCAGATTATCCCCAAAAGCAACAAGTCATACAGAGACCCAGTGAACAGTCTCTGCTGTGGGTAGGCCATTGGGCTCACAGGACATATATTGCTTCTGCCACATTATTAGTTTTCCCAAGGCAAGCGCATGAGTCCCAACCCATTATCTAGGAAGGACCGGTCTAGTGGTGTGAACCCAAGCTTTCCAAGTTGAATGCTTGGGGCAAGCTTGTGTCAGAAACTATGCCCTTTCTGCTAGCAAGGCAGCAGGGAGGCCAATGCCAACCACTTATTTTTATAGAGTGCTTTACACATGGCTGCAAATCACGGTACAGAGACTAAAAATCGGAGCCAAAGTTCTCCCCAATACCACCAGCCCTGCTTGCGGTTGGCTGGTGCTCTTCTCACATTCCGTAATTCTCTACAGGCTTCATAAACTCATCTGGACAGTCACTCAGCAGAACTAACAGCAAATTAATTCCAATTTCCCCTCTAAATAGGAGCTTTTGGCCTTAAAAATGATCGCACTTTTTGAACCATACCGAGCCACTATCCTCTGAAGGGAGGAAAAAATGTTGACAGGATCGGTGGGTCTTCTAGGGACCCACAGGAGCTTAACTGCATGTGTACCCCTGAAGAGGTCCTGTCCCCATGACCCCTCCCCCAGTTCTGAGGGGAATAATTTATTGCCATCATTTTCTGACTGGGAGAAACACGGCAGTAAACCACCAAACGCATATTAAGTAGCCTTTCCCCTAATCCACAGTTAGAGACCTGTCCAAGCAAAGTACTTGCCCACACTGGAAAGACCCATGACCAACGATGTGAACCCCAACCCAGCTGGAGTTCATTATGAACTCATTACAATATTAGCTCCAAGAATGGCAGGTAACATAGGAAGATGCAGAACATGGCTCTTTCCGAGGCTAATCAGGCACCCTAGTTTGAAGGTAAAAAAAAAATGTATTGAGACAAAACAAGGTGGAGGGGAAGGAAAGGCTGAGGGTAAAACCTCCAGAGACAGCCCTGAAGAGGAGACAACTAGGTTTTAACAGAAATGAGAACACAAGCTGCTGCAAAAACTTCTTAGGTATCTAAAAGGTAGTCATATAAAGCTAGGGGAAAGGCATTTTTCCTTGAGTGGCAATATGGTGTAGTAGTTAAAGTGTTGGAGTAAAGGATGTGGGTTAAAATTCCCCCTCAATCATGAAACTCACTGGGTGGCTTTGGGATTATCCCTTTCAGTTTAAGCTACCTCACAGGGTTGTTATGGGGATGAAATGGAGGGCGATGAAGAATTATGTGTGCCACCTTGAGCTCCTTGGAGGAAAGATGGGTTGAAACAAAATTGCCTGCAACTCTCCTCCCACGTGGTCCAGGACTGGTGTAACCTCAGTGGCACAAAGGATATAACATTTCAGAGGCTCCCATACTGTAATGGTCTTTGTTCCGGAAACCAAGCAAGAATATTTGTTGTGTGACTTAACGCAAGTCTAATTGTCAGGTGCAAAGTTAGCACAGCTTCCAGCCAGGTCAGAGCCTGGGCCTCACCCTACTTTGGACATCGTAACGCCTCTTTCTTGAAAACAGGCCTTTCATTTGCCTATTGTCACCTTCATGTGTCTGGAATTGAGGCTGGGCATTTCCGGTCCAAGGCTCTGGTTCTCTATTTCCAAATTAAACAACAGCTTTGGTTCAAATTAAAACACACAACTTTCTCCATTTACAATTAGGGGCTGCAGTTCCCTCAGGCATACCTCCCAAAGTACAGAGGTCGGGCTTGGAGGGAAAATAAACTAGTTCTGTGGCAAAGGTGGCCAAACATGTTAAAATACATGTTCTTTCTTTGAGAGCATGATGCACTTGTAACATAAGGCAATATTTGCACCTGGCAACGCAAGCTTCCCTTTTTCCATTTGATTCCCTTGAGTGTTGAGGCAAGGAAGGTACAGAGAGAGAAGGACTGGAGACAGTAGGAAGCAGAAGACACTTCCCCCATTTCACAGATGAAAACAGGAACGTGCTTCTAACACCAGTTTCCATAAACAAGGATCACCACCTGGGTGCCATCCCCAAACAGCCACATCACTACTATACCCAATGCTGAAGGCTAGACTCTAGCTGTTGTGTGCACGTGTCCTTTACTTCACAATAATCTGCCCTCCACCCATTTAAAAGACAAGGTAATGCATATTGTTTGTGCTGTATAAGGTATTCCGCAAAAGCCTGCTTTGTGAACTTTTCCCACAAAATATTTTATAAATAAGTTCAATAATAGTGCAGCTGCTGAAATATATTATCGATGTGCAAAATGACAGGCACATTTTGAGGAAGGCACCTAGTGAGGAAACCACCCAGCCACGCTCAGATGTACCTGGTGCCAATAGAAGTTTTTCTTCTGCAATAAACAGCAACTGGAAGCCCATCCCACTCCATGGATCTTGCCTGTGATAGCAGGCAGGGTTAGCATGTTGGATTAGGAGCAGGGAGACCCAGGTTGAAATCTCCACTCAACCCAGTGATGTCATGCAGGGGGTACGCGGGGGTACGCGAGTACCGGTTTCTAGGATTACAGCTGGCCCTGCCCATTCACCCACCCACTCATCGACTCCGCCCCCTGCAACGTTTGAATTTCCTGCACGTTTGAGTTGCCTGCATGTTCTCAGAGCCAGGAAGGCAGCGAGCGGAGCCTTGCCACTGAAAAATGAGCTGCTCTGGGGTTTTGGAACTGTTGGGTCACTTTAACATGATGCCAGGCCTCCTTAACATGTTCTGGGGGTGCTGTGGAATACTGTTGCAACTGTTGGGTCCATTTAAAATTGTCTGAGGCCTCAAAAAGGGCTTTTTTCATGTCACTTCCTGCCATGACATCACTTCTGGCTTATGATGTCACTTCCGGTGGGCGGGTCCCGACACGTGCCAATCAAAAGTGAGTACCTGTTGTTAAATCATTTAGATGACACCACTGACTCAACCATAACGTTCTCTGGGTAACCTTGAACCTGCCACCATCTCAGCCTAGCCCAACATACCTTGCAGGTTTGATGTGAGGATACAATGGGGGAAAGACCTTAGAACCTTTCCTGAACTACTTGGAGGAAGGGTGGGAAGCAAATGTAACAATATAATAGGGTTCAAGCCCTCCCTGCCCCCTCCCCCACCCTACAATGCATCTATCCAGCCCCAAACACAGTAAAAATAGGGACAATGATGTAACAGAAACAGGCAAAGAAAAATAAATACTTTCCCAGGTGCATCAAGATAGTTGGAGTAGATAAAGCAGCATATGGCTGCAAGCTAATAATGTATAATTTTATTTAAATCCCGGTTGCAAATGCTCTGAAGACTTATTTAGTTCTTTGCCACACACACAATGCTAGGAGAAGGTTAAAAAAATGTTTGACATTCAGAGATGAAATATCTAGTTTGTTACTTCAATGTAGGGCAGAAAGCTGGAGTTCTGAGATTCGGAAAGGTTGAAATTACCAACTGCTGTTCTTTCCAGGTTTTTAATGCGTTCTCCCTCCTGCATTCAGCAGGTGCTTTAGGCTTGGCTTACATATGCCTGCATACCCTGCTTGATGCAATACATACCAGACAGAGTGAGCATGTACAAATTTGCCTCCGAGGGTAAAATGTTTAGCTTGAGATGAAGAGGCTTGGAAGTATAGCATGCCAAACCAATATCTAAATGCCAAGTTTTCTGAGACAGAAAAAAAATAAAGCTTACTCTAGAAGGGGTAAATGTATTCCTCCCTCCCTCTGCTATTCTGTACAACCAAGGAAAACAGATTAGATATCTGGACTGAGTGGCTGAGGTTGAAAGGGACCACCTGTTGACTGCTGGCAGGGAGAGATTGTTGCTGAGATCTGAATTCACAGGCCTAGTGGGTATCTGCTTTGGCCCACCACATCCAAAGGGTCAAGCTGGAGTCAAGGGGACAATCTGAGGTCATCCAGTGACGTTTTCTGGCATCAGCTGAGGGTCCACACAGCCAGGCCAGTTCCTGAATCCTCAGTGTCAGTCGTAGCACCCAAGCAGGGGGTGAGCAGTGACTATAATAGAGGGCCCAGGCAGTAGCCTAGCTAGAGGGGGGTCACAGCATTAGGTATTACAAGGTGCCTCAATGCACTGTGCAAGCGGCTCCTCAGAGCCATTCCAGGCAGCTAGAACAAAATGGAGAGATGGCAGGAGGTGTGGAGTGATGGTTGAGCTGCTGGTCTTGCCTGAAGCTAAGCAGGAGAATCTGCTATATAGCTGATCTATGTCAGGAAGAGGGATAAAAGACAGTATGTTCCAGAGTGGCTGTTCCCACCCTGTTTTTGCAACTGTGTCTGCTGGTGGAGCTAGCATTCCACCGGCGCAAGTAGTGATTAGGATTGGGCCATTCAGTTGCTCTCTAAACACATTTGCTAGAGAGTAAGCCCCACTGAACACAGCAGGGCTTGCATTAGAGTGAACATGCTCAGGATTGTGCTGCGTGTTCGTTATAAATAATTATGCCAACATATGACTGTCCTATATTTATTTATTTATTTATTTATTTATTTATGCATGCTAATGTTTGACTCTGTCCAATTGTTACAATACATACATACTATATGTATGTATCCCAATCCCCTACACTACTTCTATTAAAATGCAACAGCTTTAACAGAATTTGCAGGTTTGCAGTTACTTTCAACTTAATATCTTGCTTTGGATGAGTAAATCTTCAAAAAAACAACGTTACTAGGATCCCCATCATACCCAAACTCAGAGTTATATACAGGCTTCTCTTTCCATCCCATTTTATCTTTACAATAGCTCTGGCAAGCAGGTTAGGCAGAGTGTGCATGACCAGTGCAAGTTGAGGTTACATGGGCAATCTAAAACCAGGTTTCCACACTCCCAGTCCAACACTCCAACTGCCACACCACAGTTGTTTTAGGAGGACCATTCCTAATTCCTTCTAATCTCAGATCTGTTCTTACATTCAGGGAGCAAACTGGAAGCTGAAGTGTCAACTGCCTCTGGGATAATAAAACGCAGGATGAATGTGGCACCGTTGAGTGTTCAAAAATATTTTCTATAATTATCCCCAGAAATATTACCACTGCCCTATAAGGTAGGCCAAGTGTGATTATCCTAATTGCAGATAGAGTGGGGTTATGACTGAGATAAGAGTATCCTGCTTATTAAAATTGACCAGTGAGTTAATGGCATAGGTGAGGTTTGAACCTGTCACCTTCTTTAGTCACTATGCTACATCAGTCCATTTGGGATCCTGTGACAAAGTAATTACTTATTTGATTGCTGCAAGGTGTTGCAGTTCCTACTAGGTAGATGGCTTTTGTTTTCCAATATGTTTTATAAGCCAAGCCAAAATCCACAAATAATAGTTAAACACAGAACCCACGTGTAAAGCTATGGCATCCTCCAATTACTGCATGTTAGGAATAAACAAGGGGCTACTATATCCCATAATGCCTTGCTTCTGGCTTCTCCAGGGCATTTAGCTAGGTCAGAATTACTGAACTAGATGGACATTTGGTCTGATTTGTCATCAAGCCAAATGGTGTTTGTTCCCAGGCTTGGCTCTAGGAAACAAGGGTTCAAATCCTTTCTTGGTTCTGGACTGAATGGGTGGGTTTGTATTATATTTCTTCATACAGTGCCATTGAAGTACACGGCACTGTACACAGAATGAAAAGACTCTGCCCCAAGGAGTTTACAATTAGTTATTGCTGCAAAACAGAGAGCAAGGATTGGAGGCAGGAACAGAGGAAGGATATGCACCTGGAAGACTTCAGTAAATGGTTCTGACTTTCTCCATCAGTTTTAGCTTACCGCTCTTTAAAAATGGGCATATTAATGGCCCACCTCGCAAGAGTGAAGGCAAGTAAAATTTGGAAAACAAGGTTTTTTTAAAAAAGATTTTAATTTTTGTTTGCATTATTTTAAAAGTAGAGGAAACTGCTGCACCCATCATTTAAAAAAAAAACCGGTAAACTCAATACTTGCCTAGTAAACCCTCCTTATTGCTCTAAGGTTTTCCTTTTGAAAGTTGGCTTTTAATGACTGGCACATAATGAAAAGAGCTCCATTCTATCCGTAACCGTTTAAATCAATAATTAACAGCAGATCATTTTGATGGTTAGTCTCTTGTCAAATGTAGAATGGAGTAGAAGAGAAAGGAAAAAAATCAAGCCTTCAAACGATGTTATTACAATCAATTTTAAAAGGATAACACGCTGTTTTGTTTTTAAATTCTTTTTTCCTTCTTGCCAGAGAGAAAGAGGAGGAAATTTCCATCTGGCTAAATATTTTCTTTCTCCTTTAAATGGGTCCCCTAAACATGATATCAAGGAGATTAATTCTGCCAAGGATCCCACTTTTAATTTGCTCATTTAATTCAGGGAGGGGGATCTTTTTCCCCCCAGGAAGCATGAAACATTCTCCCTTTTCCCTGACAAGAAAATGTATACTAGCTAGAACAGCATGCAAAAAAACAAACTCTCTATAAATAGGGGGGGGCAGCTGAAGGCAAAATGCAGGGAGGGAGCTCCCTCTCCCCTCCACAATCTCCAATTAGATCCTTGCTGGGATCAAACAAACCCTTAAATGCACAGAACCACATGGCTGCTTTTTTCCCCTTCTTCAAACCTACGTCTTGAACCGAACTCAACATCAACACACATTTTCTCTAAAGGTTCTTAAGGGTAAAAACAGCGACGACAGCTCTGGAGTTCAGTCTTTTGCACAAACAGCACGAGTAGCCCTGAAAATCCATAATCCTCCCGCCCTCCCTGCCTGCCTCTGGTTTCCACTCTGAAATCACTTCCAAACAATGAAGACTTGGGGGATACTTATAGCAATTGCTCACTTGTTAAAAACACACCGCTGAGCATTCCCCGGCAACACGCTTTCCAATATCTGCCCAGTTAAGAGGGTAGGAGTTGCTCCATTTCATTGTTTTTATTGGTGTTTTCCCCTTGCCTTTCTAGGCTCTACCCACAGTGCCGCTGCAAGCCCAAGCATCCAAGTGCTCAGAGTCCTGCTTACCTCTCAGACGCGACGGCCGCAACCTGTCCTCCAGGGCACCCTCCTGGCAGCCTGCTTCCACCCGAACAGTAGAGGCAGGTCTATCTCCCCGTTCCTTATGAATGGGAGCCGGGCTCTGATCTTGGCTGTTAGTGAGCGCCGGGGAATGTGCCTACGGGGCAGCTGACAGCTGATCTGCAAGCTCCTCCTCCTCCAAGCTCCTCCCACCAAGTTCTGTGTGTGCGAGAGGGGGAGACGGTGTAAGGGTTACCAAGAGACGGCTATACAGGCTGAGCCGCAAGCCTAGAAGGAGCAGGATGAGTCAAAGCTTCGCCGTCTCTGTGTGTGTGCTTTACATTTCTAAAGGTACCGACGTGTGCAATAAATAGGGAAAGCGATCGCTTTAAGTCCCCAGGGTCTGAATTTGAGCCGGTGTTCACCAGAGTTTAGCCCCTGGAGCCCCTGTTTGCAATGCTAAGGGCTTTCATCTCACAATCCTGAAGCATGTACAGAGTGCCTGGGGGGGGGGGTGAGACTGCCACTGCAACACATCCAAGTGCCACTGTATAGCATGTTATTCTGAGCACAAGGATATAATGAATCAGAACATTTCACCTGAACATATATACAAAGCTACCTAAACTTGGGTCAGGCCATTTAATTGGTCCATCTTGTCTGGTACTGAAGCACTGATTGGCGGTGGCGGCAGCAGCTCTCCACAGTTCACACAGGGGTCTTTCCCAATCAATGGCAGGATACATTCTGACATGCAGCAGCTTATCATTATATACCTCCAAAGCTGTGTTTTAAGTAGAACTTACTGCCATATATATTTGCATAAGATTATAGGCTTATTTAAAGACAAGCCACATGCTGCCTCTCAGGCTGCACTTGCAAAAGTCAGAGGCCTTGATATTACCATGTCCTTAGGCAAATGTCTCAGTTTGTTTCCTGATGAAACCTGGTGCTTTTCCTTTGCTCAAGCCCTTTGAATTTAAAACAAACACACAAATGGAAACAAACACAATATGATGAAACAAACACAATATGATGGGCAGCCCAATCCTGAACTGCCTGACCACTCAGGAGCACAGTGGTAGCCAGGCAGCTACCACTGCATCCCACAGCAGCCAAGCAGCCCCGGGAAGATCTACAGGGAACATCCCCTTTCCTTGTGGTAAGGACGCAGAGCAGGCGATGAGTCTCCTCACTATTGCCGCAGCTTTTCAGCTGGGCTCCACCCCTCCCAGGAACGCTCTCCCATCCTGCCCCAAAAAGCTGCATCGCCAGCAAGTGGAAGCTCACTGCTCGCCTGCAACCAATGCACCCTCCGGGGAGCACATTGGTGGCAACACAATGGTGCCACCACAGCATCAGTGGCAAGAGCTTATCACCAGCATGGCTTATCACCAGCCGTTGGCTTATCACCAACTTTATGGTGCTATGTGTGACAGTTGCCTGGGCAGAATGAACATACTGCGTGCAGTAACGGGCTTAGGATTGGGCCCTTAGTAAGAATCTAATCAGCATTGACTTGTTTTAAATACAGAGAAAAACAGCACTGACCAGTGTCTTTCCAAATAAAAAGACAGTGGGGGTGGAGGCTTGGAGGAAATGTGTTCCACAGGAAAGGCACCACCAAGAAGGCCCAGATTTCTCAGGCTTAATCCTATTCAACTTTCCAGTGCTGATGCAGGAGCAAAGCAGCTACGAGGTAAGAGAACAAATGTTCCCTTACCTTGAGGAGGCCTCTCTGACTGACTGCCCACCACCACCACTGGATGCAGTTGGCACAGATGCATCAGCGCTGGAAAGTTAGATAGGATTGGGCTTTCTGTGAGACAGAGAATCAGGGCACAGTCCTAACCTGGAGTTAGGCCAGCACAGTTAGGCCAGCAAAGTTTGGCTGGGACAAGGGACACCGTAAAGTATGTTTGGACCACTCTTGGAGTCAGAGAGGCCAGCACACAGATGTGCCCCATCCTCCCTGATTCAGAGAGTGGTCCAAATACGCTTTACGATGGCCCTTGTGCTGGCCTAACTGTGCCAGCCTATCTCCAGGTTAGGATTTAGTGTAGGCCATTGAAATTGATGGCAAAAACACATAAACCCCATGTCACAGGAAAATGTGAGGCAGCTACAAGTCTTTCCCACACATCTGCAGGGCAAACAACGCGTTGACTTTCACAAGTGATTAACGTAACTTTGTGGTCTCAAATTATAAAAATAAGTTAAAAATAATGCATTCGTACGGATATGGGAGCCCTCTGCTGAGATGATCCTTCTGCGGGCAAGGTGACTGCCAGAATATGGACCTAGGCTTTGGTGGGCTTCCAGAGGAAGAAGGGATTACAAGTTCCAAAATCAAGAAATGGCCGCTAAGAAAATCTCCCCAGGCAGCTGTCACTGTGCAGCCATTGAAAGGGCTTGCCTACTCCCCATCGCCAGACATAAGCGTTTTTAAGTAAGCCCTTAGAGTTGCCATCTGGTTGGAATTTTTCAGGTCGGATACAATTTCAGTCCTCCCAGCCAGCTACCAGAACAGCCTGTGTGTGAGAGCTGTTAGTGACTACTAAGGAACCGTCCTCCATAGGAATCCTCCCTGGTACAGCTTCTCCCCCTTGCTCCCAGGACCACAATGATTCAAAGAAGCTATACTTGGTGGGAATGATAATAATATTACTTAACTTTTGCAGTACAGTTTCTGGGTGTACAAACTATTTCACATGTATTATCCTTACAACAACCCTATAAGTTAAACAAGTAACATTGTGTCGTCGTTCCCCCCTCCATATTACAGATGGGGAAGACTAAGACTGAGAGGGAGTGACCTGCACAAGGCCACCTGGTGAGTCTATAGCAGAGGCAGGATTTGAACTGGCAAAACCTGGATTTGTAGCTTGGTCACCTGGCCACTGTGCTTGACTGCAGATTCTGTTAGATAGGAACCCTGCCCTGTGAAGACTTGCTTCAAAGGAAACTCCTTCCAGTCAGAAGTAAAGGTGTGCCATACTTACACACACTCCTTAAAATTGTTTATATTTTTCCTACAGACGCCATTGGCAGCTTCACGGTGAAGCAGGCATTACTGGCAGAAGAAAAGAACTTAACATAAGAAGAGCCCCACTGGATTAGGCCAAAGGCCCATCCAGTCCAGCTTCCTGTATCTCACAGGACACAGGCCCACCTCAGGGTGCACACAAGATAACTAGATACCTGCATCTCGTTGCCACTCCCTTGCATCTTGCATTCTAAGATAGCTTACTTCTAAAGTATGGAAGTTGCACTACCCATCGCGTCCTATAGCCTGCAATGGACTTTTCCTCCAGAAATCTGTCCAGTCCCCTTTTAAAGGCACCTAGAGCAGATGCCATCACCACCTCCTGTGGCAAGGAGTTCCACAGATTAATTACCTACTAGGTAAAAAAGTATTTCCTTTTATCTGTTCTCACTCTCCCATCACACAATTTTAGTGCATGTCCCCTGGTCCTGGTATTGTGAGAGAGGGAAAAGAACATACCTCTATTATATGCACTTTATCCATCCTATGCATAATGTTGTACGTCTCAATCATGTCCCCCTTCAGGCACCTTTTTTCTAGACTGAAGAGACCCAAACACTATATCCTTTCCTCATAAGGGAGGTGGCCCAGGCCAGTAATCATCTTGGTCACTCTCTTCTGCACATTCTCTAGTTCCCCTAAACTTTTTTTGAGATGCGGCGACCAGTATTCCAGATGTGGCCTTACCATTGATGTATACAGTGGCATAATAATATTGGCCATTTTATCCTCAACCCCTTTTTTAATTATCCAAACCATGAAATTGGCCTTCTTCACTGCTGCCATGCATTGGGTTGACACTTCATTGAGTTGTCCACTAGCACCCCAAGATCTCTGTCCTGATCTGGTTCAGAAAGCTCAGAACCCATTAGCCTATATGTGAAGTTTTGATTTTTTGCCCCAATGTGCATCACTCTACAATTGTCTACATTGAAACGCATCTGCCATTTTGCTGCCCATTCCCTCAATTTGGAGAGATCCCTCTGGAGCTTTTCACAATCACTTCTGGTTTTCACCACCCAGAAAAGTTTAGTGTCATCCACAAACCTGGCCATCTCGCTGCTTTTCCCTGTCTCCAGGTCATTTAATGAACAAGTTGAAAAGCACCGGTCCCAAGACGGATCCTTAGGGCATTCTGTTTTTCACCTCCCACCATTGTGAAAATTGCCCATTGACCCCCCCCCCTCTGCTTCCTGCTCCCCAACCAATTTTTAACCCATAAGAGGACCTGCCCTCTTATTCTCTGACTGTGAAGTTTTCCCAGCAGCCTTTGGTAAGGGACCGTGTCAAACACCTTCTGAAAATCCAGAGATATAGTATTCACAGGTTCGCCAGCATCCACATGCCTGTTAACCTTTTCAAAGAATTCTAAAAGGTTTGTGAGGCAAGACTTACCCTTACAGAAGCCATGCTGACTTCCCTTCAACAATGCTTGTTCTCCTATGTGTTTCTTAAATTTTATCTTTAATGTGGCTTTCAACCATCCTATCCGGAATAGATGTTAGGCTGACCGGCCTGTAGTTTCCTGGGTTCCCCTTCTCCACCCTGTTCAACTACCAATTAAACCTCACTCCTTTTCCAGTTAGTTGGTAGTTGTACAGGGTGGAGAAGGCCCATTGGGGAAGGGATAAGGCTTAGGGTGCAATCCTAACCTACTTTCCAGCACCAAGGTAAGGGCAATTCAGCTCCATGGTAAGGGAACAAACATTCCCCTACCCTGAGGAGGCCTCCGTGATTACTATTCCATTGCAGAATGGAAAACATGCCCCATTGGTACAGATATGTCAGTGCTGGAAAGCTGGTTAGGATTGTACCCTTAGTCTTTTTTCCCCCCCCAGACAGCGAAGTGCCTTGACAGAAGCCAGTTGCCTCCAGAAAGAGGCACTCTGCAAATGCTCTGTGGTACATGGACATGCATTCTGTGACTCAGCCCCACATGATACATGCATACATCATGTACATGATACATGCATCTGACTCAGCCCCACCAGATACTAAGTTAGGAACCCCACTAGGGCAGATCTAATCTTCAAACCTTGCAACTTTTCTCTCACTTCAGTAGGTTTTGTGACTTGACAGCACAGATATGTCTGATTCTGGCAGCCTTCAGTAGTGAATTACCATCGTTTGTTATATCCTGTAGTCTCATGCACGTCTCTCTCTCTCTCTCTCTCTCTCTCTCTCTCTCTCTCTCTCCCCTGTGTGTGTGTGTGTGTGTGTGTGTGTGTGTGTGTGTTTAAAATCTTAGCTCTATTTCTAATTTAACAGCAGTCAAAATACTTAAAACTCTGTCCTTTATTCTGGCATTACGCAGCACAATTCTACATGGAGGAAGGACAGAAGTGATCGACAACAAGAAGTCTTTTTTATTTAAAAAGGGAGCAGTAATAATAGCAAAAAATGTATTTGCATGATTTAAAATACTGCTATGTTGACCATAATTCTTGACTTAAATTGGAATAAATATCCAAGTTTTTCTTAAATAGCAGAAAAATCAGTCCTGCTCCGACTCTCCGTTCTTGGGAAGAAGTAAAAAGCTTTTCTGGCTGTATCTTTCTTGAGAGTGCTGAAGACGCATGAAGAAAGCTCAGATCCAAAAGATCCATGTGTGAGTTTCTAGAGAGTCACTAAACAATATTGATCCAGATGGACTAAGGGTCATACTCCGTATATGACTGCATCGTATGTCATACCAACTATTTCTTGTGTTATCAAATGTCAATACAGATGGCAATGTCAAAATCTGAAACGATGGTTTGAAGCTGATTTACAAATCAGCTGATTTAAAAATCAGTTTGAAGCTGATTTACAAATCAGCTGATTTACAAATCAGTTTGGAGCTGATTTACAAATGTGATTTGGCAATGCATCCGAATAGACTAACAATCGTTTTGGACATTTCTTTACCCTCCAAGGCTGCCATTGCCATTGTTATTCTTAGGAAGAGGGAACTCACATAAACTGTGGTTTGCCTGTGTGCCTGGAATGCACCTATCATGTTGGAGACTAAACTGCAGTTAGCACAAACCATGGCTTGGCATTACAAGAAACAACCCATGGTATTTCTGTTAGGGCTCCTGTACCTTTTTTAAAGAGTTATAAAGAAAAGCAAATTTTGGCAGATGCTGCACGGATGATAAAAGCTACCATTTCCCAAAAAAGTCCTATCGCCAGAATTTAGCAAGAATCTGTTATTTTTGTTCATCCTGGCCTGGGAAATCTGCAAAATAGACTGAGTCCCCAGGGTATGTACAAAGCCACTTCCCTCTATGCAACACTTAACACATTTAATGCTAAGGCATGAGCCTCTAGGCAGGAGAAAATAGCTGGGAAGCGCCAGCCCTACAGAAGCTTTAGTTTTTAGAAGTTAGCAGTCATGTCTAGTGTGGTTGTTTGTGTGACCCATCTGTGATGAAACAGTTATGTTTCATGTACCTATTTCTGTTTTATACTTTCTGTTTACTTACTTTGTTAAAGTGCATTTTCAAGGGCCTGATCTGTTACTCTAAGGATGTCCCAGATTGGGGGGGGGGGGCAGTAGAAGGAACAGATCATGTGTCAAGGTTGCCAACCAATCGGTTGTATTTCCAGCTAAGGATCCTGGGATTAGCAGAGTCTCAGTGTCTCTCTCTCTCTCTCTCTCTCTCTGTTTCCTGCTGGCTTCACTACAAAATGGTCGCAGGGTGAGCCGCTCTGTGAGGAGACAGAGTGGTTGTTGCTGGGAGAAGCCTAGCAGTGAGGAGATTGAGACAGGATCTGAGTGGGAGCAAGACCCCATCAGGTTTATGGTTATTTTGTTCTGTATCTTCCTAGGCCCTATGTTACATCCCCTTTTATAGTTACAAACTGTTAATAAAATCTTTTTCATAAATCAGTCTGCCTTGTTCTGGATTCCAGTGGAGAGGAGTTTAGCCCAGACTCTGGTAACCTGATACCTGGGCTGGTGGCAGCGGATTTAACCTACCAAGGTATTTCCCACTAAGCTGCAGGTTCAAACTGAGTGGGCATGTAGGGGGGTCAGAGGTTACAACCCCCCTTTCGTTCATGACACCATCTCTCATTATTTACTTATAATTCTCAGAAGTGTGGGGTTTGTCTCACTTGCTTGAGTTACCTAGAGCAGCTGTCTCTGCTAGTACCATTATGTGGAACAACTTGCTCCCTTGATTGTGGGACTCTGTGCCTGTATGTAGGAGGACAGAGTTTAAATTGTAACCTAAAAAGTCAGGCATCGTACTTACAGCACCTCTGTGTTAATGCCAATTCAAGTGTTACGGCTTCTCCCTCCTCTGAGAATCCTGGGAATTCTAGTTCTATGCCAGTACTGAGATCCCCAACACTCCTGTTCTCAAAACTGTAGTATCCAGACCTCCTTGGGGAAGCTCTGACACAACATTTGGATCCACTTGGGGATGTAAACTATCTAGACATTTTCCTACATGTGCCCCCTTTGATAGGAATAGGAACTATGTGGACGCAGTCTGGCATGTTATACCCCATTGTTCATTTGTGGGAAGGCAATACTACCAGTTGGATTTTTATGTTTTTGCCTTGGGTACCAAATTGCTCTAGGCTTGGCACACTTCCAGCTATAATTATGGCACTTGACATTTAGAATGTGCTTCAGAAGTGCTTCACAGACAGGGTTGTTGAAAAGATGACTGAAATCATATAAGGCAGACTTGGACTATCCCCATGTTGCAGATGGTGGGGCTGAGGACATCACTGCTTGTCTGGGGTCACCTTGTGAGATCATGGCAGAAGCATGAACTGAAACAGGAATGTCCTGGTCTATTTGCCAGAACATTAATGCTGCGTATGAAGCATGCTGTAGCAGAATGAGATCATATACAGGTGTGTATTTGTTGCAAAAGAAGTTGCATAGCACACGGTGGCACAAAGCCACTTGCCTTTTTCCCAATGGCTGGAATTTGGCTGCTGATGCTCTAGTCAGCCGTCACTTCCACCAGACGACTTCCTCCTGAGGTGCTATAATTGGCCACCGACTCACTCGCTTACTCAGGCTGGAATCCCATGTCTCCACATGTGCAGAAATCTGACTGACTCCTCTACAGTCGTCGTTTCCTTTTCCCCGTCTCCCTGGTTACCAAAACAGTTTACTTTTCCTGCTTCTCCATTGGCTGGACGGTCTGCTGAGCTCAAGCTGCTGTCCATGTGATGTGAGCGCACAAGGCCTGGGCAGCCTGTCGCTGGCGAGATGGCAGTTTGTGATGCCGTGGATGTAAAATAGAAAACACTTCACATTGTTAAATGTCTCATTGCAAAGGAGAAAACAATATTGTGCATACATTTCAATAGACATATAGGAAATTAACCATTCTAATCGGCTAAAAAATCTTAACAGGTGCAGATTCATCTGCTGTTCTGTAATATGTCCAGGACTGCTGTGTGTGTTTTAACCCACCTTTTCCACGAAGTCTTTGGCAGTGCTGGCTTTTCAGCCTATTTGGGTGCCTGAGGCAGTTCAAGAGCACAGCCCTTCTCCATTGCTGCCACCCCCACCCTCTGTGCAAGCTCTATTACTTCAGGAACTAAGCAGGAAATATTAGTTCACACTCAGAAGTAAGTACCTTTATTGTCAGTGGGCTTACTCCCAGGTGACTAGGGTTATAGCCTCAGATTGTTTCCTGTACGTGCCACATTTCCTGCTTCATTTAAAGAACTTGTGTGATGAAAGGAATGAGGCAAGGAGGCAGGATGGCTACATTCTGATCCTCAGAGCACCAAGATCTGGTCCTTGTCTTCTCGCCTTGTCCTTCCTCCAATGGGCTCTATAAACAACGTGCTGTGTTATTTAAGGGTCCAATGGAGGAAGACGCAAAGTGAGAAGGCAGGGGGTCCAATCCCTGTTTTCCATGGATTGAAATATGGTAATTTTGCTATTTCCTCCATTCAAGCTCTTTAAACAAAGCAGGAAGTGTGGAGCATGCTGGGATGGCTCCCAGTATGTTCCACATGTCCTGCTTTGATTGGAGAGCCCACACAAAGGAAGGGGCAGGTAAGGGGGCTGGCTATATCAAGAGTGGAGGGGGGAGGAGGCAATAGGCATCTGTTTGTCACTCCCCCACTCTGCCACTCAATGCACATGTTATTGTTTGAATCATGGACAGGCCAGCCATGGTGTTTGGCACCCAACACCTTAGTCCTCATTCTGTACTGTGATTAAGTGGAAATATGTGCAGCTGAGACAAGCACCTGCGATTCTCCTGCCCTGGCTATGCCTGTCTGCATTCCCCTTGAGTCGATCTAGATTGCAAACCCTCGCCTGTTCTATGTAACATGCCATGGCTAGCAATGGCATATCAATCCATAATGCTCACATCAATACTAATTTACCAGTCCAGTAAGGAAAATGTGCTTGATGGTTTTCCAGCAAGAGTCAATGCTTGGTTTGTTTCGATGTCAACAAATGTTAAGGTATTTAGCCATATTAAAATAGTCCAAAAAATCCACAGGCAACTCTCATGCTGTCTCATGCTTTCATCCTACACAGCCTAATTTTTGAAAAAAAGGAGGTATCGGAGTATGTGTAACATGTGAACCTGCATTATATGGAATCATGCTTATGGGTCCACCTGTCCCAGCCCACAGTATCTACCTGGATTGCCAGCAGCTGTCCTGGGTTTCTAAAAGCCTGCTGGATCTTAGAAACGTACAGCACAAGCCTATTCATGTCTATTGAGAAGTGCTATTTAGTTCAATGGGGCTTGCTCTTAGGACTGCAACCTTAATCTTGCAAATGCAGAGTGATAGGCTTCTTGGGCTTGCGGCAGGAGGAAATGAGTAGTTGGCATCCGTTATAGTGCCTCAGGAGGAAACTATTTCACTGATGGTCAGCTTGATCCTGAGCCAAATTCCAATTTTAAGGAAAAACACAAAAGACTTCAAGCTGTGTGTGCCGAGATTTTTGCTTTGTTTTTGTTCATCTCTTGTCGGGCATCGCCTCTCTTTTCATCCCGTTTTCATCCCACACTGTTGAAATTCAGATGACAAGTTCTTTGGAGAAGTTCTTTGTTTTTGCTTTTGTTTGAAAAATTTCTACAAACACTGAAGCATTATGTTCATTTTAATACGTACACATATGGGGTGACCACCAAGGGATAGCTTCAGATGGGACCATGGTTGCTGACAATGCCATCTCAGCAGCCACTGTCACCTGTTGTGACCTGTTCTGTTGTGTCAGTGTCATGTGGTGTTCACCTGGTCACTGCTCTGCTGCTGCTGTAGTCCAGACCTCTCTCTACCTTTGCTTCTGCTCCCTGTCCTCCTCATTTTGAAATTCAGGATGGGATGGGGGGGGGAGAAGGTGTGGCTTCTTGTCTTCTGGGCACAGACCGCTGCATGGCCAGGTATAGAGATGGGGGTTGAGGCTTGACATTCGGCACTTCACTTCCAGCACCAAACTGTCTTGGGCTGCCCCTGGAGACGGGGCCTTCTTGGTGGTGGCACCTCACTTCCAGAATGTTCTTCCAAGGCAAATAAGGGAAGCACTTTAGCTCTGCACCAGTCAGACACAGTATTAAAAACTATTATTTTCATCAAGACTTGGACCCTTCTGATGACTCATGGGTCCCTCCTCAGTTGTGGCCCCCTGTCTTTGGAATGCCAGGCCCCTGTTGTCCTGTACAAGTAACACTGATTTCCAACTCTGTCAGAGAGAATGAAACCAGTGCTAGATACTGCAAGGGTTTTTCCACTGCCCACATTTTGTTGTTGAGCTTCCTTGTTTTGTCATGTTTTTGTTGTTCGCTGCCTTCCAAATTAGTTTTTTAATTAACAGGACATGTATTAAAAATAATGGTGACTTCTGTTGTGTTATTGATGCTGTCTCTCTTGTTGTTTTTTAGCTTCTTTGTTATCTAGTGGTGGATCTACTCCAGGTTAGCAAAAATTGGAATTAAAAAGAAGGAAGCACACACTGGTATCAGAAGCACTGGGCAATGAAGGATGTGTGTGTGTTTCTGCCATCTTCAGTTTGTGTTTCCTAAATGTGTGTGTGTGTGCATTTTTTAGATTGCTAGATTGCAAGGCTGCTAGATTGCAAGGCTAGATTGCAAGGCTGTCTGCTAGATTGCAAGGCTGTCCATGCAAGAGACAGTGTGATCATTAGGCCAGCAAATAGTATATATTACCACTAATAATAGGGCATTTATGTAGTGCTTTCCGGTGTTCAAAATGCTTAATATCTTTACAGCACTGTAAATTAGGCCAGTGCAGTCCCTTTATTCAGTGGTGGGATTCATATAAATTAACAACCGGTTCTATGTCCTTCAGGGCGGCCGCTGCCTTTCTTCCCTCTCCCAACCTAAAATTAACAACCGGTTCTGCAGAACTGTGAGAACTGGCTGAATTTCACCACTGCCTTTATTGCAGAAGAAGGGTGATAGTCCAGCGCACTTACCATATCAAATCAAAAGAATTCAAACGAA
>JAJKFI010000079.1:4838365-4859940 GCA_029204185.1 Lerista edwardsae
ATTCTTTTGATTTGATATGGTAAGTGTGCTGGTAAGGAACTGGACTATGAGGATTTTGAGTGAGTGTTTGCCTTTGCTGACAGCCACCTACTGAGCTGAGAGCCAAGGTGAGATTTGAATTCAAAGCTTTATGCCTTCTGGTGCTGTCTGGTTGGCCTCAGTGGGAAATGGGATGGCTGGGCCTTTTGCATTTATCCAGCAGCACTTAATGTTGTTATCCAGGGACTCCTTTGTTCACAGCTCAGTCACAGGCTGAATACCTGTGCAAGTGTGTAACACCTATATTGATTATGAGGTGCCCTTGTGACAATTACAGAGCATGCAGTAAACCTCCAGATCAAAGCCAAGCCACCTGTAACATTCAGAAATTGGACAGCAATGACTGGTTACCATGTGTTGTCATGCCCTTGGATGAATCACTAGCTGCAGAACAGTGATGTCAGCTTTATGTTTAGAATGCAGCCAAACCAGTTTGGTGTCATATGGGAAACAGGAGAGCACCATCAGGCACCATGTTAATTGTGCCGTATCGTGTCCTCACCCCTTTACCTTCTTGAAACTCCAGCATTTTGACATTCTGTGCTTTGCAGATAATACAGCTTCCTAGTCTGGTAGGAATGGGTGGGTTGAAAAAATGTATGTGCACAGCATAAAAAAGGCTTTGATTCATTTTTAACAATGAAAACAGAATGGAGGTTTGTCAGGCTGCTGCGGTGATGCCCATTAGTGAATCCAGTTCTTGCATGAAATCCTGGAATACACCCAGTGATGTCATTCAGGGGGAACGGACCAGAACGGGCGTTCCGGATCCTAACGGGCTCCGTGGCTGGTTCCAGGTTCCCGACAAGTGCCAATCAAAAGTGAGTTCCTGTTCCTAAATCATTTGAATGACACCACTGAATACACCCACCCTGAGGATCTGCAGTGGCCAAGCAGGCCTAATTGGAAAATGTGACTGTATACCAATGTGGCCCTGTGTTTTTCTTTTCTGAGCTGGTCTCAACACAAGCCCAGCATTCTTACTGCCAGTGCCGGAGTGCCTCACAGCACATTTTTCAACACCCAGAGCCAGCAGTAAGTCTGAAGTGCGTGGGATTAGCTGTCCAATAAAACTGGGCTGTTAGTTAACTTAATTAGTACTGGAGTAGCGCAGGTTCAAATCTCCACTCAGTGTGAAGCTCACTGTGTAAACTTGGGCTGTTGACAACCATTTAGCCTAACCTGCTGTACCTCAAGAGGACTGGTGTGATGCTACAGTGGGTTGGTGTAGACTAGAGAACCATGCGTGCCACTTTGAAACTTCTTGGAGAAGGGATAAGCATCTGGTTTTACAAATGTGTGGGGTAAGGCAAAGCAAGTGGTAACCCAGTTGTTAAGTTTGCCCTCTCTCAGTGGTGCCATCTGGCACCCCCATTGCCAATCCTTGAAGCAAAAGAGAGGTGTACATCAGTGGCAATGAGGCTGTGGCCATGTGGCCCGACACTGAGGCTACTGGGCTGTGTGTCTGGGACACGCTGTTTGGCTTTCTATTCCTTTGTCACAGTTGCCAGCGAATCTAGTTGCCAACCAGGAATTTAGGGTTGGATGGAAATAACGTTAGCTGAAAAAAAGACTGAGCTCATCTTTTACGAGAAACATTATATACCCTGTCCAAGCTGGCTTACACATGTTGAGACTATTCAACCTCACAACTATAAAAATGACTAAGAAAGCCATGACTTGGAAGTGATGCAACTTTGCCTGCTTTGGGAACAATTAAAATTGTGCCTTAATGGTGCAGTTTTCTCTCCTGCCCCATTTTAGTCGACTTTTGTTATTTTTATCATCACCTTCCGCAAAGTCTCTAAGCCAAATTCAGAGAATGCTGAATGGTTCAAGGTTGAGGAGCCACATGATAATGATACTGTGTGTTTGGGGTGCTGGGTTGTGAATGCTTGCTGACCAATTGCTTTCTTTACTTGCAGAACACTGGCTTGCCATTCAGGAAATTGCAAGTGCGCAAGAAGGAATTGTTAACTCCAGGGTGCCCTTTCACAGATTTCCCTAGGAAGTGGAGGAAGGCATAAGAGCTTAGAAAACTTGTACAGTAGCAGTTGTACAGTATGGTACACTCAACCCTGATTTGAGAATGTGACATTGTCATGATTGTGACAAGAAGTTAGAATTGTTACCTTTATACGGCACGGACAAGCCCATCAACAGGCACACTGTTGGAGTGAGTGGATGAGCAATTCTTGCTATCATTGCATTTCACTCCATAGGATAAGGCTAATAGAGAGAAATCCAGGGTATGGTGACCGTAAAAAAGTGAACAGTGTCCAATACAACTAAGGAGGACCAAAGCCTTGCAGAAGGAACTATACTTTAGCCCGCATGGCTGTCCCTGGGCCTCCCCAGAGGTCCTGATGTTCGCAGTAGGCTGACCAGTTTCCCCACTAAGCAGCCCTGGGGCAGCAATGAAGATTACACAACTGGGCCTCACCTTCTCAATTGCATTCTCAAGTGGTCTCAGCAGCCACACAAATTAATGCCCGTCCAAAGCCAAAAAGTCCAAGCCAGAATCAGAGTCCACAATCCAGTCCATCCATGATCCAAGTTCAGTAGTCAGTAAGCCAGTTTGGTCATTCAGAGTCCAAGTCATGCCAATGCCAAGTCAGAATCTAAGCTCGTGGTCAATATAATAGTACATTCAGGTTTGTCATTCATAGGTAAGTTGGTCAGTTCTCTCTCACACCAAACTTTGCTCCTACTACTAATTAGCAGTACTGCTGGTGCTAATTTCCACTCTTTTATAGCCAGGGCCTTCATTAGCCTGTCTAGGCTGCAGCTGTGCTCCTGAGGCTACCAGGAGCTTTGGGATTAACCCCATGTGCTCTGGATTCAGCAGGGTGGCCACTGCTGACATCACAAGCTACCTCCTCTTTGGATCTTCTGCATGTCCATTACAATGGCCTGAGGAATTATCATAACAGAACTGTTTGAACAAAAAAAAAAGTATTGTTCAGACAGAGTATCAGGGTACAGTTGGGGTCATTGACCAAGAGCTCTGTCCAGGCAGGGAGGCTTGCTGACTGGCAGTCACCCCACCAATGGATGCGGATGAATCAACAGGGTGCCATTGTAATCCTGGCTCAGGTGGAATTTTTCAGACTAGTAAATGTCTATTCCTAGGGTTACCAGATACAAACTGGGACACTGTGCCTATATCTTTAAACATTGTATAGAAGAAGGAATTCGGGCAGGTGCAGCTCATCATGGAAGGATTTCAAAAGCTGTACCTGCCCAAATCCCCTCTTTTATACAATGGTTAAAAGTATAGGCACTCTGTCCCAGTTTGTATCTGGTAACCCTATCTTTGCCACCATCCTAACACCCCATCCTGGCAGAAGTAGAAAATTATCAACTCTAGAGAGTCATGACAAAAAAGATTAGAGGCATGCTTCATTGCACTGGAGAAGATAAATACGGAAGGACGTCGGAAGAGCCCTGCTAGAATAGGCCAAATGCCCATCTAGTCCTGCTTCCTGAATCACACAGTGGCCCACCAGATGTCTCGGGGAGCACACACAAGATAATAAGATACCTGCTTCCTGTTGCTGCACCTGGCATTCTGAGGTAATCTGCTCCTAAAACAAAAAACATTACACATACCCATCATGGCTTGTAACCTTTGATGGACTTCTCCATAAATTTGTACAATGCCTTTTAAAGGCATCTAAGTCAGATGCCATTGCCACTTCCTGTGACAGGGAGTTCTGTAGATTAAGATTTGACAGGCAGGCCGACTCATCCATGAAACCATAGGTGGTTGCTTCAGGCAGTAGATTGGAAGGGGATGATCAACTCAGTCCACCTCTTCTCCTGCTCCCTGAATTGGGAAGACAGGAGGGAGCCTGAGTGGAAGAGGAAGTGTGGAGAAGAGTGGTGGCTAGAGCTCCTGCAGGAAGTACAAGGAACATCACCAGGCAAGGGAAGGGCAGCATTTGGCAGGCACCAGGAGGTTGAGGGCCAGCCTTGCTGTCAGGGCATGCTAGGAGGCTGAAGATCACAACTGCCACCCTCCCACCTTTCTCATCACCACCTAAGCTACCAATTGTCCTGGCCAGGCAGTTGTGCATACTTCTCAGTATGAATAATTAGCTGTAATAACAACTGTATATCATTTATTTGCCTAGCATTCAGTGTAATGTCTATGGGTATCCTGTTATTTTGCATTTTGTATTGCTTTTTGCATGCCTTTAAGTCTGGTCTTTGTGGTCTTCTTCTAAAAATTCTGCTAGTTGGATCACAGTCCGTTCACCCACCAATATATAAAGGTGACTCTGAAACTCTTGAAAATGGACAAATGGACAAGTTTTGAACTTCATTTGCAAAACAGCACATTGGAAATAAGACATAATGAAGATCTGGGTTGACGACTAATCATGAAGACCGGGGATGGCAAATGGGTGCCTCAATTTGTCCATAAGACAAAAGGATAAGGGATCAAATTGTCATTATATAAATCTTCCATTAAATCTTCCCAGAGTCACCCATTTTCTTCTAACAAGGTCACTAATTTTCCCCCTTCTGCAGTGATCAATGAGAAAGGACAAAGACGGCTTTTCTTGCAGTTGCAGTGTGAGGCAGGGTTAATCTGAAAGGGAAAAAGAAAGCTAAGGCAAGTGTCCTTTGGGGTTCAAGGCTGCTCTCTGGGGAACTGATGTAACTTTAGACTGTTGCTTACAGGTATGCTTCATCATCTACCTTCACCCAGTGCTCATGGAACTGCTCATTGCAGGTTTGGGGAAGTGGGGCAAGCATGCCTAAGTGTGTTAATTTCCTGACTCATAAACTGAGCTGCCTTTTCGGCAGTGATTTTAATTGGCTCCAGCATTTATGTATCCCGGGGATTGGTTACCTGGTTACCCCTGTTTAAGCTGGAAAAGAAGCAGAAGCCGTACAAACAACCTGCATTTGAACTAGTAGTCTGTTCACCATTGTCTCTCCAGCTGTGGTCAGAGGCAGCATGATTAGAACCTAGAGATTTCTTTTAAGTGCTGGAGACGGGGGCAGCTACATAAGGCTGAATGACTATCTCAAATATAATGTGGTATAGCCCTCCTGGCACTGCTTTTTTCTGAATAAAGCTAGGAAATGTCCCCTCATCAACGATCACGTAGTTGGGTGCTCCCTCCTCAACTATATAGTATAATTCCCTGCATATTGAAGATGCACATGTCAAGGAAAAGTCTAGTCTAGTTTTCCTATGCTCTAGCTTTCCATGGGCAGGGAGACCTTGACATGAAGAAACATTGAAACATGCAGTGCAAAATAATGCATGTGTGAGAGAGTTGTGCAACATTTCTGAATGTGGGGTTGAACATTTAGAGCGCAATCCTAAACTGGAGTTAGGCTAGCATAAACTAAGCCAGCAAAGTTTGGCCAGCACAAGGGCCACCATAAAGCGTGTTTGGACTACTCTCGGAGTCAGGAAGGATGGCTCACCTCTGTGTACTGACCTCTCTGACTCTGAGAGTGGTCCAAACATACTTTACGGTATCCCTTATGCTGGCCAAACTTTGCTGCTTTATCTTATGCAGGCCTAACTCAGTTTAGGATTGCACCCTCTGTCATCTTAAAGGTCTTCCTACACCATCCAATTGTATTGACGTGTTGTCTGTTGAACGTATTGGATTTGGGCTCCACACACATCTTGGTGACTCAAACAGGGTTATGTGTACCTTCCTGGCAGGGTTTTTTTTTACATAGGCCTGCAGCAGGGTTTCTGCTGGAGGGGCAGGAGGGTTGGCTGCATCTAAGGGGACAGTGCCCAATCAGTTCATTGTACCTGAAGTAAAGCACAGCTGGAGCGGTAGAGCAGGGGCACTTGCTGCGATAAGGTCTGTTCAGGTAGCAAAAGATATGGCCTTTGATGGGGCTGGAGAATTACAAATTCATCAGCATTTCTAAGATATTCTTGTGCACATTTCTCAAGCCTTTTCTTGGCAGAATAGAGATATTACACTCTGTTGTTTTTTTTCATTTAATTCTGGATGGAATTCCACATCCAATGGTATACAGCTTGGTATTATTCTTTAAAACCGCGATTTTGAAAATTGTGATTTGTTCAAAAGAAGTTCTATTTTCAGTTTTAACGTTTTTGACCATAACATTTGATAGAATAGAGATATTACACTCCGGTTTTTTCATTGAATTCCGGGTGGAATTCCACATCCAACAGAATATAGCATGACCATATTATGCCATAAACTTGCAATTTTCAGAATTTGGGGTTCAGTGGTGACACCCAGTGATGTCATTCAGGGGGAACGGACCAGAACGGGTGTTCCGGATCCTAACGGGCTGCGTGGCTGGTTCTGGGTTCCCGACAAGTGCCAATCAAAAGTGAGTTCCTGTTCCTAAATCATTTGAATGATACCACTGGTGACACCCCCCTTGAAGATGGCACCTGGGGCGCTGCGCCCCCTGCCCCATAGGTAGCTATGCCACTGAGGCACACCATCAGTTTTGACAATTAATAAGGCATACCATGCTGCCAATGGGGGCTCACATCCCCATTGGCCCAACTAATATATGACCTTCCCCTACATTCCTGCGGCACACCTGTGGACCATTCACGGCACACCAATGTACCGTGGCACAGTGGTTGAAAATGGGTCGTGTGAAGGAAAACCTGAGGCTTCAAAGCAGGGCTGGAGAGCACATGAGACAACTACTTTGCTGAACGGAACAAGTCTGGGTCTGGTCAGTGGTGCCAGGATGGGGAAGCCTCGGTATGCCACTTGGCAGCTCTAAACCCCTGCAACATGACAAATGTTGTGTTGCATTTCCTGGCTGCATGCTACATGCCCCCTTAAAGAATACCCCTGTGTGATACAGGGGAGGAAATGGCTGACATTACAAGGCATTGTAAAGAGATGCAAATTTGTCAGAGCAACTGGTAAAGGATCTTCAAAAGTCCAAAGATTTCTGGTTTATCTAAAGGAGGCAAATGCCCCTGGATGGGGACAGCTGTAGCATATGAATAGACATATGGAAAACTCTGAAGTTGGAGCCACAATGCAGAGTCCCTAAATGTAGAATGACAGTGAGGAGCACAAGGCAGGCACAGTGGATCTAGCATCAACAGCATTCTGATCGCTGCTTTGTCAGAGGTGCTTGGTTCATAACTGATAGAAAGAGATGAGTAACCAATAAACACAGCACAATATCCATGGCAACCTCGGCTTGCATAATTGCCTTTTTTCCCTTTACTTTTCAAATATCCATAGAGAGGAATCTGATCTCGTTTCCTTTTTTCAGTACCTGCATATCTGGGTGCTGATCTCCTGCGTTTTATAGATCAGTACGAGAAGGGAGCACATACTGTTCAAACAAGTTTTTAAAAGGCTGTTTTTCATTAAAATGCCTTCAAAACCCAAAATTGGGTAGGATATTACTGCTTATGTGGTTAGACCCCATTTTCTACTTGCAAGATGACACAGCACAATCCTATGCAGGTCTACTCAGAAGGAAGCCCCATTATGTTGGGTTTACTCTCGGGAAGGTGTGCTTAGGACTGCAGCCTCACACCATTAAGGACAATTCAAACTATCAAACAATGACATTGAATAGAGGGCTTGTTTCTGAGATTGTACAGCATTCCGAAGTATTTTGCCTTCTTTCCTCCATCTTGCCCCCCCCATCCTGTTTCCACCTTGTAATTGGCTACAGGGTTTTAGCTGGTCTTCAAGTGATGTAAACATCAGTACTGTACCAAGTTTCATTTTGATTTTTTAGTGAAGAAACCACATTACAACAGGTGTTTTATTTTTTCTTTATTTCTCCCTTGCCCCAAAACTGATTAGAAGGATCAAGCTGGTATTTAAACTTGAAACCTAAAATTGTACTCTGAACATGCACACCAGATTTGTTTCTGATATCTCAAGTGCTCAAAGGAGACTGTTTTTACAACAGGAATGTGGAACAGGAGAATTAAACCAATATCTGCTTGGTGAATTAACTGGACTTCAAATGCAACTCTAAAAAGAAGTGCTACGCAGCATGATGACACATTTTTTTTTAAAAAAATTGCATTTGGTTGCACAGTTGCACAGCTTCCTAAGGCATAAGAACTATGCACATTAGTGCATAGCCTCTTCAAGAGTTCTGTTCCAGGGCTGGGCAGAAGCTGCTAAGAAGCCTCTGTTCTAGCATTCTCTGATTGTGTCTCCTTAATTGAGTGGGTCCCAGAGTAAGGTGTTTTCCCAGATTTCAAAGGGCGAAGAAGAGCATTTCATTAGTTTAGGATTGCACCCTCAGTTAAAGCCTGTGTAACTGAAACACTTGTGTATTTTTCCCCTTACTTCTGCCTCCGATCCCCTTCTCTTCCTCTGTTGCCTTCTTTTCTGTTTATATCCAGACTGTAAGCTTCTTGGGGCAGGGACCTGTCTCTTCATTTCTTGTAGAGTGCCCTGTGCATGCATGGTGCTGTTCAGTTAATAATTCCTTGATGGGAGAATAGTCAGGTGAGATGTTAAAGCTCCCCACAGTTCTCTGGTGTTGCTGCCAACTCGGCTTCTGTTTATATGGGGCCTAAGGTGAACTATGGGGGAAATAGCCCCTCTCCCTTTGTTATTCACCCTGTGTACTTTCAGCTTCCCTGATTTCTAACTCACAGGTTTTGTGAATACTTACCTGGGGCAAACAGGCCCAGAAATCTTTTTTGTAACTTGAAATAGTGAATGTGTGTATTTGTGTCTGGGGTTTCCCCCCCTTTCCTTTCAAGTAATTGACTTGCCACAAGGCTACATGTTGCCTGGCTAAATAAGTGTTGATATACCCAGGTTGTTTGAATAATATTTGCTCGTTTTGCATAACGTTAATCCAGCTGCAGAATTTGCCCTTTCTTAATATTTATTTGGCCTTGCAGGGTGCATTCTTTGCCAGCTGGGTTACTTTTATACAGTATTGTAGCAAACCACTAACATGGGGAGTGTGGGGGATGTTTCTCTCTCTCAAAATCTTGTTTTTGCCTTGCCGACAGCATCATACTGGGCAACAGCTCAGAAATTTAAAAATAACCATGGGAACATCTAACATCACAAGGTATTATTTATAGGGACCAGACACAAAAGCACACACTAAGCTGCTCCTGGCTTCCAGAATCCAGACTGAAGGCTTGGATAAACAGGGAGAACCTTGGGTTATATGTGGCCCTCCCATTTAGCCATCTGTCCTCAACCTCACCTTGCAAATCCAGTGTTTGTTGCCTTCTCTGCCTTTGCTGGAATGTCTCACCTCAGCCCTCATAGTGAAATGCTGGGCAAAGCTTCCTACAAGCTTGAGTTTATAATCACCACCAGCCATGCAAAAGAGCCTTTCAATTCAGAACCCTTGCAGCTGTTCTGATTCCCTGCTTCCTTTGTGGTCATTTAGCTTTTGGCTCAAGAAATTGAATTGTCCTTTCTGTCATCTTTGGAGATGCCTGTGAAATGAGGAAACTCAAAATGGGACAGCTGGCAACAGAGATGCTTCCCTTCCCCCTTTTTCCCAATGGAAAATGGAGGGTGGAAAGTACAAATTTTACCCAAGCTACTTTGCACTGTGGCTTTTGGTTTTGCTGCTCAGGAAGGGGCAGATGGACCAGATCCAGAGGTGATCAGGATGCCTCTCTCCATTTTCCTTTCTACACCAAAGTTGCAGAGGGCCTGTGCATTTCCACTTGTCGCTGGGTCAAATCAAAGTCTCCATTTAGTTACCTAGTGATTGACAGTGGCCACTCAGATGCTTCCAGGGAGCCCATAAGCAGAGCATGAAAGCAAATACACTCTCCCACTGATGCTGCCCAGCAGGTGGTATTCATATACTAGCCTTTCAACATGGAAATTCTGTCTAATACTGTTTGAGAGGCTTCCAGGCCAATGGACATGAGTTATCTGGGGCAGGGAAATACCATGGACAGGGCCTTCTCCTGGGTGGTACCCAGGTTTTGGAATGCTCATTCCAAGTGTATTAATTTTGTTGTTGTTAGGCTCCTGTCAAAAATGTTTTTTTTTTTGCCTGTGATTTTCTTGAGATCTTAATTATTGATAGTTTTCTTGGCTTGCTTTTAGTATATATTGGTAACTTATTAAATTAAAGCTGGATTGTTTTATATTTTTGCCATAGAGATAATTTTTTTTGCAGAGATCCTCATAATAATGAAGTGAAAGCTGGTAACTACCGTGTATCTGTAAACTGTGTAGCCGTGAGGAATATTTTTTTGTCAGACATTAGTGATAGATTCTGTCCAGGTTTTCCAAGTAAGACATACCTGCCATGATCTTACGGCTCATGTGGTACTTTCCCACTTATTTGCTCTGCAATTTAGTAGTCCTATGAGCTTATGCTAAGTTAAGCAAAGGTATTCCTGTTATGGAATGTATCTTCCCAATATGATGTTTTGGTAGGAAGAGCAACTATTGTATTGGTGAAGTGTAATATTATGCTCGTGTGGATAGTAGCGTCCCTAAAGGGGGAGTGGGGTGCTGCGTTTTGCAAGGCGCCTTACCTTGCCATGTAAACTTATCCTCTTCCTTGCCGTCATAGCCATTCCAGGCTGCTAATGCAATACAGAAGCATCTCCTCCTTGTTGCTTCCGCTGCTCAGAATGGCTACAATGGTGAGGGAGTGGAGGGGTTTACACAGCAAGGTAAGGCACCCGCTCCCCCTCTAGGGACGGTACTGCATGTGAATTTTAAAGAGACAAAAAATACTATAGGTTATTATATTTCCAATGATAAAATCTTGTATGGTTTCACTAACTAGACTGGTGAGGCACTAATAGAGCCAACCCAAGACGAACCACCACCACTCCCGTGCCTGAGGTGGCATGCCAAACGCCACCCCTCAAGTTGGTGAATCAAATGTCACTGTTGATCTTTCTCCCATTTTCTGGATGAAAGCCAGTTTGGGCTAACATGATGTTTTCAGAATATTGACCTTTCATTGGTTGTGTGTTTTTGGCAAGTTCCTTGATCTGATGTTTAAGAACCTAATAATTGCCTCACTGCATTGGAGTAAGGTCCACCATTATTTCCAATTGTGGTCAGAGGGACTCCTCTAGAACCACATAGGCAGAACATAATGGTTATCCCTGATGGTTTGTAACTAGCAGCTGCAACTCAGAAATATTGTGGCAGATGTCACAGTATATTCAGAAACAGACACCTGTGAGATGCTTCACATGGGGTGGCACTTCTGCAGCCTGCAAGGTTATCTATTCATCACCCATAGCTTCCCATCTCTTAGCCACAGACTGTTGTTACTTTGTATTCATTCACAACTCAATCTCCTTGTGACCACCGTGCCCTATTCAATAGTACCCCAAACTCTGGGCTTGATATTCACTTTTTTGCAAAATACTGCATACAAATTGAGCCACTTCATACAAAACAAGCATATCTGCATAAATATTCTTGCTGTGGGTAATTTTGTGCACCAAATCTGAATTCCTGATGCAGAATTTAGACACTTTGAAAATAGATGATGAATAACCCTATTATCTTCCAAATATCTTTCTAAATTGACATTCTCTCCTCTCACCCCTTCTGAATGGTGTAATTTTAGAAGAGGATAATTTTGAACATGTGATGTAGTTTTTAGCTCCTCAAGCACGTGCCGAGCCTCTTGAAACAAACAAGTTTTAATGTAGGAGCAGGAAAGCTGGCAAGAGAGTGCTGTCTTCCTGTCGTTTCTCCCACGCAGAGCCTGAGCAGAACATGTGTTCAAGAGCTACAGTCCTGTACTTATCCCACTTGTAGCACAGAGTCAAAAGTCCTCCATGATTCTCTCTTTTATAGTTACGAGCGGTGTGAGAAACAAATGACCACTTGCATTTTAATAATAGCTTATACATCCCACAACTCTATCCAAGAGTTCATAGGCACACAATGCCAACAAGCATTAATTGGTGGAGTTAGAAGAAAACACATTAAAAGAAGCCAATCTTCATAGAAAGCTCTTTGGCGTTCCATTACAAGACTTAAAAAAAAATTCAGGATCCAATTCAATGATCTTCTTTAAGATGTCCCAAAAGTTGCAGTTTCTTGCTTAGACTTTGGTGATGTATCCTTCTCGGATAAGGAAGTCGTAGATCTTTCTGGTTTTATTCACGTCTATCTTGATCAGGGCTCGTGCCTGAGCAAGCCTCAGCCCTCCTTGTTTGTTGCACTCGTTGACTAAAGCCGCTTTATACTCTAAGTAGGCTCCAGGGACCAATCGAACTACTTGACAGAGCTAGAAGAGAAAGTCAAAGATCATCCATACATCCAGCACCCATTATATAGTCACCACCACTACCTTGGGTTGCATTTATTTATCTGATTCTGTGCCTCATAGTGGAAATATTTCAAGATCTTGCAAACTAAATGCAAAAGGCTGATTTATTCCAATCCCAGAAGCTGATTTTGTTGCAGAACTAGGGGAGGGAGGAGCTTGCACCAGGAGGATGTCAACTTCCCAGTGTCATTCACCTATTTACAAATGTGAAAGAGTACTTACAAGGAAGTACAGGTGCAGCCTTCTCTTCAGCAGTTTTCAGGCTCTTTGTTAAACAACCATGTGCTGTTAATTAAGCATTTAAATAAAACTTTTCCTACCACAGCAATGCAGCTGCAGCCATGAGATCTGCAGCCAATCTCATTAGCTCTGAGATAAGAACTCCTCTCTCATCCCCAGAAGTGTGATAAATCTCTTCTGCTTTGCATTTTTCACCTTGCTCCAGGGCGAAGGGAAGAGGTCTTGTCTCAGCTAATAGATACTAATTGCTCTAAGCCCCTAGAGAATGGCTGCAGCCGCATGGTAAGAGAAGCTTTTTAAAAGGCTGATTGCTAATTAACAGTATGATCTCATGTAAAACGTTATTTTTGCATCTGTGAGGCTTCCTGGAACAGAACCCTTGTGGATAAAAAGGCTCCACCTGTAATAGGAATTCCCTTACCCTCTAATGGAGGTGTTCTCTTCCTGCACCTTGCTAACACAAATTACGATGACTGGGTTTAATTTCTGTGTGTGTGAGAGAGAGATTTGGAAAGGGAGAAGAAGAGCTGGCTGCTTAATAAAGCTAGGAAACATAACCAACCAAGGGGAGGGGGATGAAGACTAGTAATGACTTATTCAGCCTGATGGAGAGATGCCAATAAGGACAGCTGTCCCCTAATCCCTTGTAGCCAGAACTAACACCGCTCCTTTTATAACTTCCCACAAAATTGGCACTTGGCTCTGTCCAATAAAACAGAGCAAGGACAGAATGTGGAGTGAGGTTACCCAAACAGGGTTCTTATATACTGGAAGTTTGTTTCAAGGCAACCCCCCAGCTTCTGCTGGAGACCAAAATAGAGCTTTCGAAAAGGCCTTATGTTCAACTTAGAAAGGCAGTAACAGCACCAGCTGCTCCCAAAATCTAGACTTCCTTTGAAGTTCCCAATGCTATAATAACCCCATTGGAGATAACAGCTGCCGTTTTTTGTTTTTTTTTTGCTTTTAATAAGGAAATGCTCTGACAGAACCCTCAGCAGGAACAAAACGGCAACAGAAGAAAGGCTAAGGAAAAAGGAGCTTCTCTCAACGTTGCAAATGAGACTCTTCACCTATAACACTGCAAAGTGCCAGAACTGCCAATTTAGTCCTAAATTGATGAGCTGTCTTGTTGGGCTGGGTGACCTAAAAGAGCTGCCCTTCTATTACTGCAGTAGAGGAAGTCAGCCCCAAAGAAATCCACTGTATTGAATGCCCTTTTAGAAGCACAAAGTTGCTGTTTGTTGCTTCCCTATGAAATCCAGATCTTTTTATTTCACAGCCATAATTCCCTTTCCCAAATGCTTCTTCTTTGCACTAGAACTTCACACAAACCCACATTCATACATGAGAAGCCAGTCTTTCCAGATGCCCCTCTGGTAACTGATGCATGAAGGAATTCTATAGGTGGGGCTCATGACATAGGTCTTTCTTACATTGATGTCTCCCAGCAATATGAACTGGGCCACAGTTCTAGGCCAACTTGTGAGAGTGGCTTTATAACTATAATAATGGAAAACAGGCATTGGGACCAATCCTCCCTTGTGACGAAGAGGACAGGTTGCTAAATTGTAGCTATAGTTCTTCAAATGGTCTCTGTGTCTGCTTTTCAAAACTGAAGAGGTGCTTCCACTTATGCACACATTTCGTTTGACTGTTACAGATCTGGAGACTATAAGGGTAAGGGGAGATACACCAAATATCCTGAGACCAACTCCCAGTCCAAGTGATGATGTGAGACTCTTGGGCTACAGTACAACCATTGGTGGAGAAGCTATAGGCCTGGGCCTATAGGTAAATTGGGCCTTCTACTCAAGATTTGTTGTGTTCCCAGCTCAGTGTTGGCAACATCTGTCTGTGGCCTTTAGGGAAGGACGGAGGTTTCTACAATTTGTCCAGTCCTGGGAAGGAGCATAGGGCCTAGTCACCAAAAGGGACAACCTCCCTGATCGGAGACACAGGAGCCCGCGAGGTGCTTCCCATCTGAAGACCTGTAACAGTGCTGTTCTAAATGTGCCAAGATTCAGAGCGCAATTCTAAACTGAGTTAAGCCGGCATAAGCCAAACCAGCAAAGTTTGGCCAGCACAAGGGCCACCGTAAAGTATGTTTGGACCCCTCTTGGAATCTGAGAGGCCAGCACACAGACGTGTGCCATCCCCCCTAACTTTGAGAGTGGTCCAAACAAGCTTTACGGTGGCCCTTGTGCTGGCCAAACTTTGCTGGCTTAGCCTAACCTCAGTTTAGGATCGCGTCCCAAATGTGCTATTTTATGTGATTCAATGTGCTTCTGAATATGGACAATGCTCACGTGGAGTTGTCACTCAAATGTGAAGAGACCAAAAATGGGTAAACATGTTTCTAATGCTAGCAACTTTGAAGAAATTAGTAAGACAGAAGGCTTTTCTGCAGACTTGGCTTCCAAACGATGTTATGCCTTTTTTGTAGGGGGACCATTGGTACAGGCAGCCAACCCTGGGTGTTTACTGAGCTGCTTGTGGGCAATGCCTTGAGTCTGCAGAGTTTGCATGCTGTCCGACCCTCCTGCCTTGAAGAAGGTGTCATCAGTGGTGGAGAAACAGGTGGCTGGAAATCACTTCAGCAGGAGTGAGGGCTAACACCCAGAGCACAGATTAGAGGTGAAGCTTCCTCTTCTCCTTGTCTGCCTGGATTTTCTTTTACAGCAGCTGCAGCGGTCCAAAGTGTGGCTTGCTCCCAAACAGAGAAGACAAATGTTGTGCCTGTCAGCAGAGGGGAGTTCTGCCCCACAGCAGTGACACTGCTTGCCATATGACGAGACAGGGTAAAGGTCTCCTAAAATGTTCTGAGGGACAAGAGGATGTGCTTCTCACACTGCTGCTTCAATAATTCAGAAAGGGACTGGAGGTTCTCTCCCCCTTCAAGGCACTTGACTGCATGAAGTTTTCCCCACTCAAGGGTTCAAACAATACAATGTTTTGGAAGCCTTTGATGTTAGCTCCACACAAAGTTCCACTACGTATGACTCACAGGCCACAAAGATCTTGAGAGGTGGGCCTCTGAGAATCATAATTAACCAGTTGCATTATGGCTGTTAGGCTGGTCTCAGCCCATCCTACTTTTACAAAGCATAAAGTTGTGGACCAGCCTGTCTTTCCTAGTCATGCTTCCTTCCTTCCTTACCTCTTTCTCCTTCTCATTGAGTTTTTCTGTGCCTGGAAGTCCAGTGAGGTTCAGTGGAGGGGCACTTCTCCTACCTGTGAGGGAAGATGATAAAAACAACATAATACAATTCATTTCAGAGCTAATAGCTCTCTGAATTATAGCTCATGCTGGTTCACCCTCCTGCATCCCCATCACATTGTAGCAATTAAGAGTACTTAAAATGGTGCCGATAGCTGAAGATAGCTGAAGTTTTGTTAAACTGGCATGCGATTCTGAGCATGCCAAACAGTTGGCTTCTTGCACAAAGCCAGTTGAGTTGTTGCACAAGTGTGAAAAGATCAAAACAAGGGGACACATTTCTTGTAAAAGCAGCTGTAAGTGAAAAATTAAGGCCTGTTGGTTTATGTGGAAAGCGAAAAGCGTGTGTGTGTGTGTGTGTGTGTGTGTGTGTGTGTGTGTGCGTGAGCAAGAGAGAATCTGCAAATCTGCATCCATGTTTCACCATATAATGTTTGGGGGCCCAGAGCAGCAGATGACTCCATGATCCTTTGTTGACAAAGGGGCTGCTACTGGGCAGAGTAAGCAGTACTAGGCTAATCGGATTGATGTTCTGACATATTATAAAGTAATTTACTGCCCAGTTCTAGACATGCTCAGAAGTGAATTCCCAGATGTTCAATGGGCCTGTGCATAGGATTGTTGTATTACAGTGCAAGTCATACTATGAATGTCTACTCAGAAGTAAGTCCCATTTTATGCAATGGGGTTTACTCCTAGGATTGCAGTTCAAGTTTATTAAATGTGCTTTCTAATCTTCTGTATGGTCTTTTATAACAAATCTACACCTTCATGTGGTCAACTGATAGATGGGAAGCATAATACGTGTTTGTGTGTGTGTGTGCGCGCACGTGTGTTGTGCATACATGCATGTGTAAAAACACCTTCTAGAGAGCCCCAATACTGCAGCTCAATATCAGTTGCAGGGAAGAGACAGCTAGAGAAGACTGTTGCCTTCATTCCAAGAGACAGCTGGTTGGCCACTGTGGGAAACAGGACACTGGACTAGACTGGCCTTTGATCTGACCCAGCAGGGCTCTTCTGATGTTCTTAACTGTGGGAGAGGCAATTGACTAAGGGCCTGCTATACTTATCCGAATGGGACCTGCGAGAGAACTCTCATAGCACTGGAGGAAATAAATGAGAGAAGGGATTCAATATTTCTCTAATTTTATTCTGGATATGCTGTGTATATATATTCTCATGTTACTATAACCTGCTAAGCCTTTGGGACTGTGCATGATAAAAATGGAAATCAATGCATTTATTCTGTCCCTCCGTGAACTCTATGGTACTTAAAGAATCGTTACTAGGAAGTAAGTACATGGTACTGTGTACATGGTATATTGTGCTCCATGGTACTTAATTCTTGGCAAATATTTTTTAAGCAATTTATGCCCCACCTTCTCCTCTGAGCAATCAGAGCTCTTAAGGCGCTGCAGTAAAAAGCATAAATGTAAAGGACTGTAATTACAATAAGTCAATAAAAACATTAAAAGAGAGTATTTATAAAACTGTTATAAATGTTGCAGCAACACCAATGAAATCAATAAGTACCCAAAAGAACAGTAACCACAAGACCCAAAAAACAAATAAGGAGGGAAAGCCAAGCGGAAAAAAATGGTGCCCAGCCATTGCCAGAGATATGCCTGGGGCTGTAGCCTGGGGAAAAAGAAAAAAAGGCTCCTGGGAACCCAGGGCTTCAGCAGGAGGTTGAATCCAATATACCCAACTTTGAAAGCAATGTGCTGGATCACACTTGCCTGCAAACCAGAGCAATTCTGTGTGACTGAAACATGCCAAGTAGGCTTCTTGCTGGTTGTCAGCATTGAGGCTGGCATTGCTAAGCAGGTTACACATCACAGAGCTGAAATGCTGATGCTTTCCTCACACCGAGTTTGCACAGGAAATATGCAGCTGAATAATGGCTAAGAATCGTATCAGACCATAAGATGCCAATAGAATAATATGACAATTATTTTCACAGCACCCTTGTTCAGCAGCTTCCCTTTCACTTTAATTTTGAGGACCCATGAGCAGAATTACTAAACAACTACAGAGTTTTAATCACATTCCTCAGTTCAACTTCACTGCTGTCAAATATTACATTGGGACCACTGGTTGTAGAAAGACATCTAAGGGGCACTTTGCACATATTAATATCATGTTTTATGGATATTTGCAGAATACATTATGTGTACCAATAAAATGGTATGGTGTGCACATAGTAACCAAATATATCAGTAATTCTCAGACTTTTTAGCACAGGGACCCACTTTTTAGAATGACAATCTGTTGGGACCCACTGGAAGTGATGTTATTAACCTGGAAGTGATGTCATGGCTGGAAGTGACACCATCAATTTAGGCTTCAAACCTAACCCATGATCAGCCAAAAGTTTCATTACACAGTGCACTCCTATTGTTATTTTGTATAGCTCAGAATTCAAGCACTCCAGCTTGGAAGTCAAAGCAAAATGCAGACCTGGATCCTTCTCCAACCACACAGCCCCACCCCCCACTTTCCAGCATCTCATCTTCCCACCTATTTCAGGCAAGCACCATGCTTCTCCTCCACCGGGAGGCCATCCTGCCCAACAAATTCTGTACCCTGCGTATTTTCAATGGCAGCTGAACTAAGTGCTCCACAACCTACCTGAAATTAGCTTGTGTGACCCACCTGGTGGGTCCTAACCCACAGTTTGAGAAACATATCCTATGGACACATACGTCAATGAACCAGATTATAGCTCCTGGCACTATATGTCTAGCTGCAAATACTTGTTCACAAATATGTGGTGTGGCCCTTCCAAAATTGGGGAAAAACTCATTTTCCAGATTGGTCAGTGATCCTGGGTTACAGGGTTTCTGAAAGATAATACACATGAAACACTTTTCAAACTCAAAAACTACTATATAAATGTTATTAGGGGCACGGAAACAGACTGATGGCTTTCAAGTACCTTTCCTGGGAAGAGACCGTGGTTTGTAAATCTGAGGACTCTGCAAGTCCCTCCTTAGGACGGAGGGATAATGTATTTACTGTTAAGAATTTGATTTGATGTTCCTATTCCTAAGAGCTTCAAATGTCATGGATGGTAAATAAAAGGATGGTAGGTATAACGGCAGCTAGAGTCTGAAAAATATTTACCTGAATTTGACATAACCGGCAATGTTGGACTCAGGCCAGAATCACTGAAAAGGAAATTAAAAAATAGAAGTACAACTTAGCCTTCCGTGGCACAAGAATGGGCTTCATAAATTGATTCCCTGCCCCCCAACATTCTGAGCCATTTCACACAATGAGTTTCTTGTATGTATTCTGTGGTTCTACAGGAAATAACACAGAAGGTGGTTGCAGAATTCAGCTTTCATTAGAAGCAAAAAGTAAGCTTCTAGCTCTTATGGCCATGAACAGAGACTTGAAAGTGTGTAGGTCAGGGGGCTTCAAATTCCAGTCCAAGGGCTGAATCTGGTGCCCTCCTGATCCTTCCCTGTTGTGAACAGTAGTTTGCATTTCACCGGAGAAGCCGCAAAAGACCCAATTACAGCCACCAGGAGTCTGCGCGGCCAGCACCTTCCAGAGTCTGCTGCCCCAGCAAGCCACACGTCTGGCATTCCACAGAGGGGGCTGGGCGCAAAGACACCTGGGAGCTTTAGTCAGGGTCTTTCACAGCTTCCTTGGCAGAACACAAAGTGCTGTTTGGACGAGGGAACATTTGCCCCACTGCAGTGGTCTCCAGTTTGGAGACTGCTGGTGTAGGCAATGGATACTGAAATATCAGAAGCTAGAGAGATGGTGGACAAGATTTTTCCATGATTGTGGGGAGGGGAGTGGAAGGCCTTCGATATCCTTGTTCCTCTAGCAAAATTAGAATAAATTATACAAACTGAGTGGGGAGATGCTAACATGCTCTATTTGCATAATTATGCAGCTTTTCATGATATTGCAGAATTCAGCTTTTCTTGATGCAGAATCTGGATTGTACTTGTTTTCATGTTTAAAACATGCAGGCTTTGTGCTTCATTCACATCTGGGAAGAGAAACAAACAATGTTTGTTTGCCTGATTATGCCCTCATAGGTTACAGAAATGTTTTGGCCTGAAGGTCATAATAGGACATGGACATTGTATGGAAAGCATGAATGCCGTTTTTATTGCTGTTGTTATTACCATCATAACCTTGATTCCAGCTCGGGGGGTGGGGGTGGGAGTGGAAATATATTTTGCATTCCATTTTTCTTCTTTTTTATACCACAAGACATTCACTGTCCACTTTTGGGTTGTTGTTTTTTACAACACTTAATTTTAAATTGCAGGAGTTCTAGGGAGGAAAACAAGCAGCTTTCCTTTGTTGCTCTCTTGCTTAAGGCCAGTTCTTTCAGCCACTACAATTCTTTAAGGCCACTACTTCTAGCCCAGGCAGGGTATATGGTTGCTTGTGCGCTCTCCTTGCGTGGTTGGCTGGTCTGTACCTGCGGTGGTGCTGTGTGTGCATGATGTGCAAACACACACAGCATCTGGGAGTGCCACCTTTGAGCTGGAAGCAGCAGCGTCACTGCGCTTGCACATAGGTGAAAAGTATCGGAGGGCCAGATTGTGAGAAATGGACAGGGAACAGGCAGAGAGCCAGATTGGATCTGGCCTTACTTTACTCATCTCTGTTTAGAAGCTAACATTATTATTCCGATATCTCTTGGCAAAATGTTTCAGGAAAGCAAATTTGGTTACTTTTTTTTTTTTTGGTATTGTGACACTATTCCCTCCCCAGAAAAGAGTTTGATCATTCTTGGCTCTTAGAGCACCTGTCAGATTTGTCCTGGTTTCATGAGAATCAAAACAAAAGATTCTAATCGAATTGTGGACGCACATATCAGCTTGCCGACTGAGCCACTGCTGGCAGGCACTGCTGTCCTGGATGTACTGGAGGACTTCGGAGAGCATGGTGCGCTTCAGGCACTCTTCCTCACGAGTCTTTTTCAGACGGTCGTATGTTCTCGCACCTGTGACCAACAAAGTGCACGTTAAGGTAGCCTGGTTTGGTGGTGGTTCTTTGTGAGGATTTCGTCAGACTCTCTCATTGTGAGCTGCCCCATGTCATGAAGACAAGTGGTTGAGTCTCTTCAAAAGCAACTACTGTATGTTATTAAATAACATAATACTGTATGTTATTAAATGATGGCATTTGCTGGTATACCTTGATACTGTACTGTACAAGGTCCAGCAGGAAGTGTCAGAAAATGTTTTTCAGTCAGTGTCAAAGCTGAGTAAATGTCACCGATGTCTGGGTAAAGCATATGCACCATGCTATAGGTGTAAATGTAAAACTGGCTCATGACATGAAGATTTCTGACATTTCCTGCTGGACCTTAAGATTTATAATATAAAATGATTATTTTTTTTACCACAGTTAATATTGGTGGCATTAACAGATGATAAGAACATATACACAATATACCACTAGTGTAGTTCTAATGTTTTACCACCTGCCATACTAGTTAAACCTCTAGTAATGGAACCATCTTTCTAACTCTAGGAGTGAAATATGCCCAGAATCAATGCAACTCCAGTTCTAATTATAACAAATAGTAGACAAAAGGGTGTGTCTGGGCTGTATTATGTTAGACAAGAGGTGGGGGCTCACACTATAGAATTATCCTTGATTATGATGGGCAGGGGTGTGTTAAGATAAACATTCCTACATACAGAAAATTAGGCTAGAAGCCTACATCCTGAAATCTCAGTGTGCAGGGAAATTTTTGTACTATGATGACAATATACTACCTCTACTCCAGCGCACTTACCATATCAAATCAAAAGAATTCAAACGAAAGCCC